>JASDQU010101619.1:211401-271005 GCA_032191745.1 Picea mariana | reverse complement strand
ATAAAGTGACAATTAATTCACAATGTGGGTGAATTAATGGACATAAAGCAACTAAGGAAAGTGGGTTTCCTTAGTGAGATTTTTGGATGAGATCTCACCCATTGATTAGACTTGGCTAGATTGGATCTAGGCCATTGATTTATTAGGGCTTGGCCAAAGGAGGCTAAAGGAGGGTATAGTGCATTATTGAGATTCATTCTTCACTTGTGAGTTTTGGAGAAGAGGAGGGGCGCATTTCTCAAGGAGAGTGAGGGTGCACTTGATGAGGGTTTGAGTAGAAACCCTTGAGAGCTCGAGGAGGAAGCTCTTATTGGCTTGAGCTTGCATGGAGAGGTTATCCATGGAGGTTTAGCATTCATTCCTTGGAGGGTGCATGCTACATGGAGGGGGGGCGCATTTACTAGAGGAGTTGCATTCTATTCCTTGTTTTGCTCACCTGGAGAGGAAGAGAGGGAGCCTTGAGATGAGGTGCATGAGGAGGCTAGAGCTTGGGCGCATGCTTCCATGGAGAGAGGCATCCAGCTTAGGCCTCAGTTATTTGCTGGTGATCACATTTGCTAGGAGGAGGGTGCACTAGTGGAGTGGATGCACAGCTACCTGGTAGGAGTTTGACTTGGAGGAAGCCAGTTCTGACTGGTTCAGTGGAGAGGTAGCACAGAGGCGCATCTTTCTGTGGAGGGATTTCTTCATTGGGTTAAAGAGGAAGGAGAGCGCTTCATTTCAGTGGAGAGAGCAACAAAGGGAGAGGGCGCACCTGAGTTTGGGCACATCTTTCTCTGGATCTTGTGGCAAGGCTTGTGAAGAGCTTGCTATGTATACATGTTCCTTTGTATTGTATTACTTGTTGTATCTCATGCTTTGATCATCATTATATAGACATATATCCCAAACTGGTTTTCCCCGGGGGGGTTTTATCTAGGGTCATGTTGACCAAAAATACCTGTGTCAAATTTATGCATGCTTAGAAGTGTAGATCAGCAACTTAAAGCTAAAGATCTAGAGGTAGTGTTGTGTGTTTTAAGTTATATTGCATGTGCTAACATTGAGTAAAAAAAACACTTGCTAGGGCACTTTAAAAGAGCCCTTAACCATCAAAACATTGAGCAGAAAGTTGGGTGACTGTTTGCTTTCCTAAAACAACAAAAGAAGACAACGACACAGTTGAAACTTAGAGCCATACTAAGGTTAAAGACAAACCTTATTTGGCAGCGTCATAGGACCTTTGAAAATCTTCATGGTATCAGAGCCAAGGGTGGCTTAGACTTGCTGATTTTGGAGCACTTTTGTGGGCAGTTTGGCGAGGTTTTATATCAGATTTCTTGGCTGTTTTGGACAACAAGTTTTCAATCCAAAACAGTGGTAAGCTTCAGATCTAAAGTTACCTCACATTCAGTGCCAGTTGGACAACTCAGGGTAGATTTTGGACAACTAGTTGACAGTGTTTGTGGACAGTTGTGGGCATATTTGTTGGGCTGATTTTTGAAACTTGTGGACAGCCTCTTTTCACACCTGCGTGGACAGGAGTGAGGCTGTAGTGTACGACCTCTTTTCACACCTATCGACTAAGAGTGAGGCTGTAGTGTACGACCTCTTTTCACACCTATCGGCTAAGAGTGAGGTCGGTGTTTCGCTTGCCTCTTTTCACACCTGTGTTGACAGGAGTGAGGCAACGTTCCTTTGCATTGGGAGCATCAGAGTGAGCGCAGTGTGACAGACATGTCAGTATCTTAGATGCGTGTGGAGGATAGGCTAGTCGGGGCTAGCAATTGGTCGCCTTGGAAGTCGAGGATGGTCTTTGTCTTAGAGGACCTCGAGCTATGGGACATAGTCGAGGCGGTTGTTCCAGTCATTCCTGTCACTGCTCCCGTCTTGGTGGCAGAGTTCAGGAAAATGAACAATAAGGCAAAGAGGACCATTTGTGATGCAGTCAGAGATCATATCATACCCCATTTGACTGGGAAGACTTATGCATACGAGATGTGGGCATCTCTATGCAAGTTGTTCGAGAGCTCTAATGAGAACCGAAAGTTGGTTCTTCATGATCGACTAAAGAGCATTCGCATGCTCGAGGATGAGTTGGTCACTTCATTCCTTGGTAAATACACCCAGATCAGAGATGAGCTTGGAGTCGTCGGAGAGGTGGTGAATCCTAACTCTTTGGTGAGGACAACTATGAATAGCTTCACCAAACCTTGGGGTCCATTCGTATGCGGCATTGTTGCCAGGGAGGTTATGCCTACATGGGAGAGGATGTGGGATGACTTCGTCCAGGAGGAGATTAGGCTTGCAGTCGAGGCTTCTAGACAACAACAACAACAACAACAGTCAGTTCCGGGTTATGAGGACCTTGCTCTTTGGACAAAGGGAAAGAAGAAGACCGGTCGTGGAGGTCGGCAAGGTCCCAAGTTTGGGGCCCCACCACAGGGAGGAGAGAGAAACAACAACAGTGGGCATAAGAGAGACATGAGCACAGTGAGATGCTTTGCTTGTGGAGAGATGGGTCACTATGCAGGACAGTGTCCCAAGAAGAAGAAGCAGCAGGATGTGTCAGCTGCTACAACAAAGGAGGTAGAGTTCAGTGATCAGTTTGCGTGAGAGTGTGCATTCGTGACTACCTTGTCTGCTATTACACCATCCAACACTAGATGGGGAGACAGAGTTGATGAGGACCGACTGACTCACAACAGTGATTCATAGGGAGATGAGACTCAGTGTCCCTGGACATCTTCAAAGTGGGTGAACGGTCCACCCATGATAGCTACAGTTTCAGAGCAGTCGAGTAGACAGAGAGTTGGTGCTACAACTTAAGAGCATCATAGGTTGATGAGGAGGAGCAGCAGGGCACCACGGAGGCTTGAGCCTCACTTAGCTTCTGAGACGGGCAGATCAGGTTCTGGATCCACATCAGGTGGAAGTTACTTGGCGAGAGGCCAAGTTGATGACTCTTGGTGAGATACCAAGAGGGGGAGACTCTTGGTGAGATGCCAAGAGTAGGTGGAAATCCTTGGTGGGAGACCAAGGTGGAGATCTTTGGTGTGATGCCGAGATCTAGGTGATCTTGGATAGATGGAGAGTCAGTGCCATTTATGGATCACACAGATTGAGAAGATCTGCTACAGAGTTCACTTTCAGTGATCAGGGTACAACCATACTCATCGAGTATATGCCAGGAGGCAACCATGTCCACTGCAGGGACAAGATTGGTGGTGATGAGCACTTTCCTTGGTGAGAGGGAGTGTTGAGATTTGGGTACCTTGGGAAGTGGTCCCCATGTGCTTATGAGTCTCTAAGCACAAAGGGGGAGACTATTACCCTTGTACTTTACTTTATGATTCTAATTTCAGTTTGACTTAGGCGATTTAAGTCAAAAGTGAAATATGTCACTTAAGTCATAAGGTGACAATTAATTCACAATGTAGGTGAATTAATAGACATAAAGAAACTAAGGAAAGTGGGTTTACTTCGTGAGATTTTTGGATGAGATCTCATCCATTGATTAGACTTGGCTAGATTGGATCTAGGCCATTGATTTATTAGGGCTTGGCCAAAGGAGGCTAAAGGAGGTTATAGTGCATTATTGAGATTCATTCTTCACTTGTGAGTTTTGGAGAAGAGGAGGGGCACATTTCTCAAGGAGAGTGAGGGCGCACTTGATGAGGGTTTGAGAAGAAACCCTTGAGAGCTTGAGGAGGAAGCTCTTGTTGGTTTGAGCTTGCATGGAGAGGTTATCCATGGAGGTTTAACATTCATTCCTTGGAGGGCGCATGCTACATGGAGGAGGGGCGCATTTACTAGAGGAGGCGCATTCTATTCCTTGTTTTGCTCACCTGGAGAGGAAGAGAGGGAGCCTTGAGATGAGGTCAGTTGCATGAGGAGGCTAGAGCTTGGGCGCATGCTTCCATGGAGAGAGGCATCCAACTTAGGCCTCAATTATTTGATGGTGATCACATTTGCTAGGAGGAGGGCGCACCGGTGGAGTGGATGCACAACTACCTTGTAGGAGTTTGACTTGGAGGAAGCCAGTTCTGACTGGTTCAGTGGAGAGGCAGCATAGAGGCGCATCTTTCTATGGAGGGATTTCTTCATTGGGTCAAAGAGGAAGGAGAGCGCTTCATTTCAGTGGAGAGAGCAACAAAGGGATATGACGCACCTGAGTTTGGGCACATCTTTCTCTGGATCTTGTGGCAAGGCTTGTGAGGAGCTTGCTATGTATACAGGTTCCTTTGTATTGTATTACTTTTTGTATCTCATGCTTTGATCATCATTATATAGACATATATCTCAAACTAGTTTTCCCCGGGGGGGTTTTATCTAGGGTCATGTTGACCAAAAATACCCGTGTCAAATTTATGCATGCTTAGAAGTGTAGATCAACATCTTAAAGTTAAAGATCTAAAGGTAGTGTTATGTGTTTTAAGTTATATTGCATGTGCTAACATTGAGTAAAGAAAACACTTGCAAGGGCACTTTAAAAGAGCACTTAACCATCAAAACATTGAGCAGAAAGTTGGGTGACTGTTTGCTGTCCTAAAACAGCAAAAGAAGACAACCACACAATTGAAACTTAGAGCCATACTAAGGTCAAAGACAAACCTTAGTTGGCAGCCTCATAGGACCTCAGAAAATCTACAGTTAGCGCCCTATCTGTTAGGGAATAGAGGGTAGATCGATCCACACAACAGAATATGCTGCCCAACGATGAAAGGAGTGAGTTCTATCAGCAAACTCGCCCCACCAATCTCCAAGGATGCGCCCAACATAGATAAAGAAGTGCAGTGGAGAGGCCACAAATTTCTATGGGGAGATTCTCCCTCCTTCAAGCAGTTCGACCCTTCAGATCCAAGCTTAGTTTCAATGCAAATCACCCCCACTGTATATTCGACCAATAGCCAAGAGATAACTCGGATCCTCTCCTTAGCAATGCAACCAACGTCTTGTCCACCAATATTGTGCGCCCAACTCCTCAGGAATGCGCCCAACCAATACCAAAACACCTAGTAGTGTCTTGACACACCTTCTAGTATGAATAGTGCCCAACAACAATAGAGAAATCGCCCTTCAAAGGCAAATTCGTCCCACCAAGAAAATTCCCAGCCACCACACAAAGAAAATCGACCAACAACTAAAGAAACTCAGCTGCAATAAGATAAACTCAGTAGCAATGAAGTCCTTTGAAGAAACCTGAATGATTTCCTCCCAAAACTAGCTAAGGTGTATCGTTGCAACATTGAAACAAGCAAATGCACAACGGTTTCCAAAAACCCTAGACTCTTCCCTCAAGAGCTCTCAAAATCTAATTTCCAAAAATGAGTGAATGCAAGAATGAGGGCCACCTCCTCTTTTCCCCTCTTTTATTCCTTCATTGAATTAACTCTCGCTCATTTTACTTTTTAATTTTCTTTTAAAGTCACTTTATGCTTTCCCACTTTATAAATTTTAAGTGACTTTATCTTGCTTAAGACCCATGCCTCCCTTTTTCACTTTATAAAGTCATTTCCTAGGAAAAAGTTGAGTTCCCTAGGTAACTTTTCCGACTTAGCCTACGGGAACCAATTTAGGCTAGCGGAACCATTCCTTATGTTTCCTAGGCCAGCGGGGACATTACATTAAGTCGTCTGGCTCTCGGTATGCCATGTCTAGGACCTGTGGGCCTCGAGACATCATCTCTTTAGTTATCCTTAAGCTAGGGGATAAAACTACTGTTATCACTAAGAGGGTGCGACATTGTCAAATACGCGGATTACGCTCTTCAAAACTTCGATTTCCCTCTTCTCTGGCTTGTCTGGTTTGCTCTAAGTAGCTCGACTCTAATACCATGTCAATGTTTCATGGAAACCTGCACAAGAGACCTAGCTAAAGCAAGTACAAAAAAACTTATCAGGAAAAGGATGAAAGACTCAATATGGAAGAATGAGAAAATATATTCACACTACTCCAATGAGCTAATCAATATTATACAATGAATGAGTGATATACACTCATATAGGAAAGAACATTCCATAATTAAGAAAAACGAACAAGCAATGAACTTTTCTCAGGAATGCATGCATAATAGTGATGGTCTAAAATAGAAAGTCTAAAATAGACCTAGCTCCAGTAAACTACCACTGAACTAGTGAGTCAAAAATAGAAATATTTCCAACAGGAACAAACATAGAGAGCCACGAAAGATTGTACGAGAGATTGCCGAAATGAAGAGATTGAGCCCTGTTGACCGCCTATTCAACTAGGGGGTCAACTCCATTTACCATGAAGATATACATCATCAGATGCTACCAATTCAGAGACTTCCTGGTTCTACAAGGCATTTTTGGCCTTCAACATGTATTTTTGTAATTGGAATTTCCGCTCCCCTGCGTGGGATAATAATGTAATGGGTCTGCATAGATCACAATCAGGTCAGTTATCTTAGGACTTCATCATTAGAGGAGTTCCTTTCACTAAGTGTTTTTTTTCCTCAGGTTATTAATTTGGCCTAACCAACTTTATTAATTTCCCTTGAGTTTTTCACTCCCACAAAATAATTCCTCCAAAGTGGTGAAAGGCGTTCTAATGGTTTCGTCCTCTGGTAGCTAGTGTTTAGGAATGATGTAAATGACCATGTAAGACATCTCTCAAAGTTTTGCGGAATTCCGTCGAGTCTAGATAAGTTTTTTTTAATTTATTAAAATTGCCTAAGGTGGATAATTTTAATTAATTAGTTTTAATTATTTTTGATAAAGAATGTAAAAACTAGGTCCTTGGGCTTTTGCTAGGGGTATTTGTGCTCAAAAGAAATGGAATAAGACCCCCTACACCCTTGGACCAAGTTTCAGCTCAGTTGGACAACTTTTGCTAGGTGTTTGTCCATAGGGAGTCCAAGTCAGTCAAAACAACAATTTTAATTGTTAGTCATGACATAGTAAAAATGTAATTTTTTGTAAATATGAGCTAATTGAGTAAAGTAAAGGTGGGAGATGATGAGTAAACCCATTCCTAGCCTACCCAAACCCCTTTCTAACCTTTACACACCCCCTCACTCATCACTCACTTCCTAAAGTTTGCCCCCTTAGGGGATTTGCGCCCCCCTTCATGTGGAAACCTTAGAAAATGCAATTTGATGTTGTGTGGGGCCCTCTCTCCATAGGTGCACCCTTCCTAGCCTTCTACCTCACCTTTTAGCTAGGTCCCACTCCCTCCCACTCATTCCACATCACCTATCCATGTCAAAACCCTAAGTGGTGCGCCCCTCTCTTGAGATCTTCAATTTGGTGTAATGTTCCCAGGACAAGATGCCAGGAACCTCACGGTTTTGGTGCATTTTTAAACTTTTAGTTAGTGCGACTCTTGATGTCGGAGGTTAGAGCAGCTCCCTTCTTCCGATTCCCGAACTCCCGACTTCAATCACCTCAGATCAACGATCCGAGATTTCCCGTGACTCAAAGGTCATGATTACCTTCTGCATTTCGGGATTTCGCAAGTTCCTGTCTGACGTGGTCCTTGCTGATGTGATCTGCAACTGTCCTTGCTGACATGGATCTCCTCTCGTGGCACTTGTTCTTCTCCTGGATCTAACGACCCAGATTAGTCCTCGATCCAATAGTCAAGATCTCCTCTTTGCGAACTCGGACTTCATATTAGATCAACGGTCCAGAACTTATCGTGAATTCGCATTTCGGATGTTTGAGCGTGAGCCAACCCTGACTCTTCTAACTCCCGATATCTGAAATACTCTAGATCAACGGTCCACAGCCCTCTGTGATCTAACAATTCATATCTTATCTTGATTTCGCGTTTGGTGACTTCAAAGGTTAGAGCACCTCCTTCCTTTGACTCTTCAGTGAGCGAAATGCTGATCTCTCGCCACGTGTCCTCTGGATTCAACGGCTCAGATCTAATCGCGATTTCGCATTTCGTGGAATTGGAGGATGGCTCTCGCCCATTATCCTTTTCGCAGTTATATTGGATCCGACGACTGTTGGTCCTCGTCGCTCAGATCCGACGACTGACGCTCTTTTGAGTGTCCTCGCTGTTGTTCTTGCCATCAATCTTTTGAGTGTCATCGCTATTGTTCTTGCCATCAATGACAAGCACATTCTTTTCCTGAAAAACATGCCAACAAAGCTAGGTGGAATCTTTCACCACCGAATCGTCCTCTATGGTTTGTTAAGTCAAAACCCTCAAAACCCCCAAGGTATGGGCTCTCTAGCTAGAAGCCATATATCAAAATGATAAACATACATGAATGAATGAATAGAGGTCCTTGCCTTTCCTTTATACTTCCTGCTCACCTTGTCCCTCCAAAGTGACTTTCATTTTATTAATATTTAATTAATTAATTAACCTTTTTACCTCTGAAAAGCGCCTTATCTTTGTGGCTTCCCTGGCCACTGAAAGTCACTTCTCACCATCCCATTCTGTAGTGTTGCTCCTCTCGATTCCAATGAGCTATTACACTGAGAGGTTCCTCCAAGTAATGTGCCCAAAATGACCTCTTAAGTGAATTTAATTAACTTATAGCTCAAAATACTCAAAATCATGGAAATTGTCGGAATGCAACGGAACCAAAGCCAACCTTATGTGGAATGGATCATAATGATGAAATGGGATGAGCGATGTAAGCCAGACTCCAAAATACCTCTCAATAATCCCTATACTCGCTATAACCTCCATCTGGCTACTTTGGTCATCATAACCCCCTGTAATGTAATGATGTCCCAAAGTGGGGATATTACAGTCCTCCCTGCTAGAAAATTGCTTGTCCTCAAGCAATAACCAAATCCCCTCAGGCATAATACCAGGATCCCATGTCCACATGTGGGACACACAGTAGACCCCATCCACAGATGAACTATCACACACTCTGCCTCCCGGGTCCCGTATCAAGACATGAACTGCAATTCCCTGATAAGCATAATCCTGAAATGTATCAACACCGTGAAACTCATGTACATGCCACATGGCCTCATCCCAGAATGAGTCCATCCTCCAAGACACTACCACAATCAACACGACCTCCATCAATTGTGCATGCTGATGCGAGAATGAGGTACTGTAAGACCTCCGTGAGACACCCTCAAGAGATGTGCTTTCCTCAACACTGAAGCTCAATGGAAAGTCAAAACAACTTTCCCTTGCAATGGTCCACTCGTCCTTGTCAGTCAGTGAAATGCTTAACCCTGCAATCCCTGGATCCCATGCTAGACTCTGTCGAAGATCACCATGCTGGCACTGCACTATACTGACCCTACCTGACTGCTCCTTGTATATGTACTGGATCCTCCACTCCTGGATCCTCAAGCCGAAGTACCTGTGGCCATTGGACCTGCAGTCCAGAAATTGCATCTGTGAAAACATCTCTGTGGAAGGAGTACCTGCCCAACCATCTCCATGTCCGATCATGATGATCAAGAGTGAAAAGCTACCTCGCTCCATCGGAAAAATCCTTGCAGGCCCACTCCCAACCAACCCATGGTGGCATATGTGGCTCTCTTGTGTAACCTAGGTCACCCTATAGTAAAAGGTCCCGCTGGCCAAATGAATACCCAGATCCCATGGCAAACTTGAAAGTTTATCACTTCCAATCTCCTCTAATTGCTCATGTGTGAGACTGATCACTGTCAGAAGCCCTCTATGCTCATATGCTATCACCTGGCCTATGATGCTCACCATCACGCACCAAGTCTCAACTAGCTGCCTATGAAGATCCACCTCTATCCGACTGGTTGTCGTAAAGATACTCATGTCAGATGGTCTCGGCCTAGCCACTCCCCATGTCCTCAACCACAGCCTATCCCTCATGTTGCTGTCTATGATAAAAGTGCCAGGATGGGCCAACAAAAACATCTGCAGCTGACTGTAGGACTGGAAGGTGTCACATGCTTTGGTCAATCCCAAGGATTCGTCCAGAAGCTCGTCTATCGGTATCCATGATAAATACTCTCTTGTGGTCATCACCGAATCCCACCCATCCAGTACAACCGGAAGTAACTCCTCCAACTGCTGGTCAACCAACCTCCATCTCTCATCTCCCATGCAACTACTGATATGGTGAAGGTGATCTCTCATAACTAGGTGCTGCTGCAAAGGAGTGAAACTGGCATGCTCCCCTAGGTGTGTCTCCTCCTGGCAAGGCACTATACCCCTCTGAATCCCACCATACATCTCGGCATGTCTCTGTGAGCTGTCACTCATCACCGTATGCTCCGACATACTCATGTTGTCTCCTGCAGAATCATGTTGCATCGTAGATCCTGGGCGTACTGCTGGATCAACCTCTACATGGAGGTCAACCGCTCTCGGAACACGAATGGAAGTGTCCTCCATCAACTGGTGCTCCTCTGCTAGATCACCAATATCCCCTAGCAACGCGACTGAATGATATATTTGAGTGCCCACTATGACAGATGAAGTGGACCTCTGACGAATCTCCTTAAGAAGCTCCTCTGATCTGGACTCTGATTCTTGAAGGGCTGTTTGTGTGCCTCTCAAGAACCCTCAGGTGCTCTCCAGCTCCTGAGTGAGTCGGTCCACCTCCAACTCCTGTGCCCTCAAGGCCATGTGATACATGTCGCCAATTCCCAAGAGGTAGTCCCTGTCTGTCAACAACTGCTGGTAGTCAGTCGTCATCATACACACTCTCTCCCTGAGGGTATGAAGGTCATCCATGGCAAATCCCTCATCTGCACTATGATGTGCCACCGATGCCCTCCAATAGTAATCGACCACCAAGGCATGTGTGTCATCACAACGCCTAGTGGCTGCCATGATCATATCCTCACCGACTCTCAACTGTCCTGCTAAGTGGTGTGACTCCTGATCACAGTCATGCTGAGGTGCCACCTCACGTCCCTCACTACTAGTGTCGACTCTGGAATCCCCAAAAATACTCTTTGCATAAAATAACGTGCTGAACTGCCCACTGTCTACTATGCCACTGGGTATGCCCATACGTGACTGCACATCATCCTCGACTGCTAGCTTCCTCTGAATCATACTGTATCCGGTGTGAGCAGCTGTATCCTCCTGTGCACTCACCCTGCTACTATCATCTATGCCTGGATTCCATATAGATGTGTCCAGACACGTGCTATGGTCATCCTGACTGATAAAGAGTGCATCCTCATCAATGCAGGCTGATACTGGAAGCAAGTGCCCCATCAACCTGTCAGTCTCCATAATTTGCTCAACTAATGGAGTCTCCAAAAGCTGTGACTCAATCTCCTCATGTTGATCTGTATGTGTAAGGTCAATTGTCCGTACGTCCTGTACCTCCTCCTGGATCTGTGGATCTACATGTCCATGGTGTGCATCCCTCACACAAGGCTCCTCCATCATATCTGACATACTACTGGTATCCTCATGTGATGTGGCTATCGTAGGTGCCTGAAAGGACGACAAATATGTCACGACCACCATAGGAAGTTGGTCATTTGTAGGTGCTAACACATGTGAGTCCTCACTAGTGTCACCACTTTGCTAGGGTGTAAGGTCATCAACAATATGTGATATGTCTGCTGAAATGCAGGTGCTGTCATCCTGCTCCTCTCACCGTCTATCCACTACACAAAGGTCACCATCCTCCTCAAGCGTGCTAGTATCATCAGCCTCTGTGCAAGAATCACTATCACTAGCCTCTATGCAAGAGTCACTATCATCATCAGACTGCCCCAAATCAGCATCTATCGCTCCATCCTCACACACCTCATCGTCACTGTCATAGTGTGCCTCAATAATGTGCTTTTGATCCTTTCCCCTGCACCTATGATCTGGTTCCCAAGGCACCTTGCAACTGTAGCAAACCTGCGTGTTCCTAATGGGTGTGGGGTTACTCTGTTCCTCCCTCCATCTAGCTGCTGCTGCTCTCTTTTTATCCGCTACGATGATCCCATGTAAAACATCCTCTTCGCTCCAACTGGGATTTCTTAAGGCTACAAACTGTGGGAAGGTTATTTGAGCCCTAGTTTCCTTGCTAAGGCCAGAATATTTTATCTCACAACAAACTATCTCAAAGTATATCTTGTCCATTTCTCCTCTAGCTTCGCTGTCTCTCTTTTCCTCTACTACGCCAATCCAATGTGTAACCTTATCTTTGCTCCAACTAGGATTTTTATAGGATACAAAATGATGGAATGTTATTAGACCTCTGAGATTCTCATTGAGGGTTTGATATTACCTATCACAATCAACAATCCTTCCTGTAAAATCCCACACATCCATCTCTCCTTATGGAAGACCCTCAAGCTGGCAGGAGTTTAAGCTCTAATACCACTGTAATGTTCCCAAGTCAAGATGCTAGGAACATCATGGTTTTGGTGCATTTTTAAACTTTTACTAAGTGTGGCATTTCGTCAAACACTTTGCTGATTTACTTGTTGTATGTGTTTACTTGCAGGTTGACCTCTTGATTTCGGCCTTAGGGTTTATGTTGATGAATTTAATGTGTGTTGCAGCAATAAACAAGAAGATACAGTAATGAAACATACCTCAACCATATGCAAGACCAACAATATGATAGACAACCCAAAACGATTTAGATCTGATCTTTATTTCATAACAATAAGCAAGAACCTGATATAATGAAGATGCCAATCTGGAATACTCAATAGATGATCCAATAACAAATAGAAGCTGCTACAAAACGCTCCAAGAAGATACTATAAGCCTGCAAACGCTGAATACACCATGAATACCAATGCAAGGAAAATCTGGGCCATATGAAGTGTCAACCCCCAAGCTGGAAGATGCCACGTTCTATTGGAACCCTGAAGCTCCTTAATAATTCGGCCCTGCTACCAAAGATGTCCAATCACTCCAACAAATATGCCAAACAGTAGATCGAGTAAAGGCAAGAACAACCCAGGGGCTCAAAACTCCAAGATCCCTCTCAAAGTCATGGATCTAGCCTCCCTCCAAGAATTGGTGCGCCCCCTTGGATGCCTGAAACCCTATAATTCGGCCTACCTTCTAGAGGCCTCCAAATGGTCCACAAACCCACTAGAATGATAGATCGGGGCTTGGTTACCTCCCTGGTGAAGTACCAAGCGAAATGATGAAGATCTGGTCTACCAAATGGCTCAAATCACTTTATGAAGTGTGCTCCTCTCCTCCAATTTGTCCCATGCATCCAAATAATCTAATGATCCATAAAACTCCACCGGAATGCACTAGATCTAATGGCCACAACCCTGCAATGAAAACCCAGGTGATAGAATCTCCAGAAGCCCTGCCAATAACCTGGGACAAACTCCTCTCAAGGGATGGTGTGTCTCCCTTGCTGGAAACCCCCAATGGTGCACCCTCCTTCTCTTCCTGTGCCTATGGCTGGTGTAGAACCCTCCTGCACTGAGTAGATCTGAACTAGAATGGTGTGGGAGAGTATTGCATCTCCGAGACCAAGCTTGGGACAAGCTAGGTGGAATCTTTCACCACCGAATCGTCCTCTAGGGTTTGTTAAGTCAAAACCCTCGAAACCCCCAAGGTATGGGCTCTCTAGCTAGAAGCCAGATATCAAAATGATAAACATACGTGAATGAATGAATAGAGGCCCTTGCCTTTCCTTTATACTTTCTGCTCACCTTGTCCCTCCAAAGTGACTTTCATTTTATTAATATTTAATTAATTAATTAAATCACTTTAATTAATTAATTAACCTTTTTACCTCTGAAAAGTGCCTTATCTCTCCTTGTGGCTTCCCTGACCACTGAAAGTCACTTCTCACCATCCCATCCTGTAGTGTTGCTCCTCCCGATTCCAATGAGCTATTACACTGAGAGGTTCCTCCAAGTAATGTGCCCAAAATGACCTCTTCAGTGAATTTTAATTAACTTATAGATCAAAATACTCAAAATCATGGAAATCGTCGGAATGCAACGGAACCAAAGCCAACCTGTGCAGAATGGATCATAATGATGAAATGGGATGAGAGATGCAAGTCAGACCCCAAAATGCCTCTCAATAATAATCCCTGTACTTGCTATAACCTCCATCTGGCTACTCTGGTCATCATAACCCCCTGTATGGTAATGATGTCCCAAAGTGGGGACATTACATTTGGCTTGGTGTTTGACACTTGAATCTCATCCAAGAGGGGTCACTTTGCCTCTCCAAGTATAAATGAAGGCCCTCTCACCCTCAATTTTCTTCACCATCTCTTGAGCTATTGTTATGCTACCAAATTCTCTCCTCACTCTCATCTTTCCATCTTGCTTTCACTCACTCTTGCTCTCTTTTTGGAGAGGAACTTGTAGCAATTAGTTGCTGCAACTTCCTACTTGGATAATGAAAAAGGCTTTGGAGGACTTTGAAGTAACAAAGATTTGTCTTGGTGCTTCCATTTATTTGAGGTGATATTCTTTCTTTGAGCATTTTATGAGATATTGTGTAGATTTCCTAAGTAAACTAGTTTGCTTGGGTAGGTTTTGCAATAATGTAGTTGCTGATCTAAGTGAGTTAAATAGTTGATGATATAAATTAGTTTATGTTATTTGTTTATTTTACTCACATTTGCTCCTATCTCATGGTTTGTTTCAATAGTTGCAGGTTATCTCAAGGGATTGTAAGGCTAGCTTTGAGCTAGAAGCTTGCTTTCATAGCCTGCTTGAGCCTCTTAGCTTTTTTCCTTCTATTTTCTGTTCTTTCACATTTAGATTTTGGTATTGCTAACACTCTAGGATAGGTCATTTCATATATTAAACTTGTTGAAGTTTTATGCAGAAAATTTCTGTGTAAAACATAATTTTTTTTAACATTGTTGTGTGTGTTGCCGTCCTTATACACACTTGCAAATGTCAGCTAAGTCCTACTCATTTAGTGTGTCCTCGGAGGCACAATGCCTAGGTTCAAAGTCCACGCTGTCACTTTGACTTGAACCTCTTCCGTCTAGGCTAACTCCGAGGGAAGCCAAGGGGGGTAGACCCTAGTTACTAGATAACATTTAGAGTTTAATGTTCTAGGAGTTGGTTTTAATTGGTTAAATGGTTAGGGGGAATCTAGCCTATGATGTTAAGTAGCAAATGCAATATTCAACAATAAAATATGAACAGTCATGCCTTTTCCTAGGACAACTAAGACTAGTGCCTAAGATTGGGCAATGGGGTCAACTAGATTAAGGGGAGGTCAATTACAAAAGATTACAAAGTTACAAATATTACAAAAATATCAAAGTACAGATTATATACAACAAAATATGTAAGATATACAAAGCTAAACTAGACTAGATACAAGATATACAGATATAAACTAAGATAGATACAATAAATACAAGATATACACTATACTAACAAATTGCTTGAAATGTGCAGGAAACAAAAATACTCAAGATGATACATACATCAACACATCAAGCCAAGCATGCTCACAATAGATAGAGTTCTATTGAATTGCTTATCAATGGCATAAAGCTGCAAAGCACTCAAGACCCAGTCAAGAGAATGCCTCCAGGTGGATGTGCACTTCTTGAAGGATCACACCACAAATACAAGATAGATGAAAAGCTTGAAAAGTAAAGGGCCCGGATATCAGATGCAACCACTTAGATGATTATTATACAACACATAAAATACTTGCATGTAAATATAAAGACAAGATCCAAATGCTTGCAAGTGTGAAATGTAAATCACCAATGTTGTAGACCAAAGATTGAGTTAAGTGATATTTATTTTAATCCTATCTAGGTGTCAACCCAAAACTTTCTTCCCCCAATTACCAAGTGACTGCTGGATGCTCAAGAAGTTAGGCAACGAGGCCCACCCTAGCTTCATAGGTCAGTCCTAAGATCAGAGTACTCTCGGAAAGGACATCGTGCGCCGCGAGACCGTCCCCGGCCTACCACCTTCCGTTGCCTTCCTCTGACCCCGTTTTAAATGGCGAAGATGGTTGGTAATGGTGTGCTATTAAGTCTAATAAATTAATTATTAAACTATGAGCTAAGTGTTGAAGTGCGTTTGAGTGCTTGTAACTTGCTCGAAAGGTGCCAAAATACTGAAACTGAAAGATATGAGTGTGAACTCTTAAACAATGAAATTGCATATTAAGTCCTTAAGTTATGAAGTTATTGCATGTAAATGTTAAGAACTAAAAATGCTTGTGAAACTGAAAACTGAAAGTTGTGAACGCTAAAGCCTTTAAATGACGAGATTGCAAGTTGATTGCTTGAGTGAAATTATTGCATGTGAACATAAAGAAAATGGAAATAACTTGCGGAATGAGAAGCGATTAATTTAGCCTTTAAGAGATCAGTGTTTGCATGCATGTGTGTGATAAAGATTAGAGAAACTGAAACTTGCATGCAACGGAAAATAAAGATTTAGTCTAAGCCACCACGGGCTCTCATCTAGCATATGTTATGTTCGATCTACTCAAGATAATTTTACTTTAAGCATGCATGTAGATATCAACGACTAAACTAGCTAAGCTATGAACTGAAAGACAAATGAAATCTAACTAAAGCATGCAAAGTAAAAACTGAAATGAAGAACACAAACCACTTGGGTACACTTCTTTGGGCTTGCTTTACATTGATTTAGAGAGAGGAGAAGGAAGCGAAACTGTTACCACTTCGAAATGAGTTACTTGAGGGTGTGTTGTGCTTAAAATTGGGTAGCTTGTACTTTTAACTTGGCGAGAATTTGCAAAAATCAACAAGCTATTGCTTGCTGATTTGAGCTGCAACACACTCAAAAAAAGGTTATGAAATTTCTATTTTTCAACAGAAACTTCTTACATATAAAAACCTGAATTTTATATTTATTAAAATTGACCTATCTAAGCAAGTTAGATACCAAAAACTGAATGTGATAGGAGGAGGAAGAACAGAAAATGCTTGTGAAGTTTAAGTGAAGATGAGGGTAGATTCGTCCTTGAACCTATCCCAACAACTCCTTTTCAAGGCAACCTGCAAGCTTCAATAAACAGTGAGATCAAGTAGATAAATGATTGCATGTATGCATAATACAACAAAGTTAGTATTAAACATGAATATAATGCATATAGGCAAGCAAACAAAGTTTTACTTAACCTAGCCAAGCAAACAAAGTTATACTTTAGCTATGCCACTTAATGATCACAAAATACTGAAAGCAAAGAGCAATATCACCTTGTATATAGATGAAGCATGTAGACAAAATCCAACACTCCCAATTCCTCCAAAGCGATTTCTTTATTATCAAGTGGGAAGAGGTTGCAGCAACAAAGTTGCTTCAAGCTCTTCAAGAACGAAAACCAGTGAAGCAAGATGACAATACTGAGAGAGAGAGAGATGGAGATGGAGAGAATTTGGTAGCATAACAATACTGTGAAGAATGGTCCATAATGAAGGAGTGAGAGGTTTCTTAAATAGCATGAGAGGCTAAGGAGACCCCTCTTGGATCTTCAACACTTGTCAAAAATCTAAAGGGAAAGACAACTCAAGAGGAAAATCAACCAATGAGGGCGTGAGGTTTTAGGTTGAGGGGAAATGGTAAGAAAGTGAGTTGGATGGGTGAGATGGCACCATAAAGATGGCACATTTGTCAAGGAGGAGACCCACGTTTTCCTTCAAAGCAAATTCCAATTTAATGTTTGATGTTTCCATGTTTTAAAGAGGAAAAGCGTGAGTTCTAAAGGGAATGCGTGAGGATTAGGAAGGAGTGTGGAGGGATGTGAGGAGCACACACTCAAGGGTGAGGTGGAGAGGATAGGAGGGACGCAAGTAAGAAAGGAGGGACCCACACTTTAATTAAAGGTGAGTTTCCAAACTTAAGTGGGAAGGGGGACGTGTTCCTCATATGGGGGCGTAAATCCCAAGGGGGATTTAATTAAATGGTGGGTAAAAAGGGTAGGTAAAGTTAGGAAAGGTTTAGGAAAGGTTAGGTGGGGTCCCTCTCATTAATTGTCACTTTACTTTAACTCAATTTGGTCATTAATTACAAAATTTGACATCTTCCCATGTCCCGGGTTAGCAATTAAAATTGCTTTTATCCGACTAAAACTCCCAAGTGGACAAAACCCTAACAAAACTTGTCTGACTGAGCTGAAACTTGGTCCAAGGGTGTAGGGGGTCTCATTCCATTTCTTTTGAGTACAAATACCCCTACCAAAAGCCCAGGGACCTAAGTTTTACATTAATTATCCATAATTAATTAATTAATTTAATTTCCAACCTTAGGAAAAATTAATTAATTAAAAAAAACCTATCTAGACTTGACTAAAAATCACGAAACTTGGCGTGCTGTCTTACATGGTCATTTACATCGTTCCTAAACACTAGCTACCAGAGAATGACTTCATTATAACGCCTTTCACCACTTTGGAAGATTTATTGCTAGTGGGAGTGAAAAACTCAAGGGAGATTAACAAGGCTGGTTAGGCCAAATCAACCTCTTGAGGATAAAAAACACTCAGTGAAAGGAACTCTCTTAATGAAGAAATCCTAAGGTAATTGACCTAACTATGACCCATGCAGACCTATTACATTATAAACTTACGCAGGGGTGCGGGAATCCTGCTTACAAAGCTGTGTGCTGGAGCAAAAAATGCCCTATAGAACCAAATAGTCTTCAACATGTTTGCATTTGTTGATGCGTATCTTCATGGTACATGGAGTTGACCCCCTAGTTGAATATGCGGTCAACAATGTGTTTTGCAACATTTCGAGCAAGGAATAGCTTGCTATTTTTTGCAGGTTCTCGCCAGATCAAGGGGAAGTGCTGTCAAATTTCAGCCATAAAACACACAAGGAAGCCATCCCTTGGTTGGGTAACAACACCCAACCTTTCTCTCATCCTTCTAGCATTGTAGCAAGGCCAAAGGGGGTCCCCAAGTGGCTTGCATTCTTGTATTTAATTTTCTGTTATTGTATTTTAGTTTTATCGCCTACATCTTGGTGTGAGTTTGGCTAAGCCAACCCCCAAAATCGTAAGGCTAGGATCATCATTTAAATTTCTGCAATTTTTATTTTGTTTGCCCCACTTGTCATTAGGAAAAAGTTGTGTGGCTAGGTTGCTTTAAGTTTTCTATTTCATTATTTTCTTTCCAACCCTCTTTGGCACAAAATAGGAAGGCTTGCCTCCACCTTGTGCCATTGTAAGTGGTTTGCCTACTTTAGTTTCTTTATTGCAAAGCATTTATCTTCTATTTGTTGTCTACACCTTGGAGTGAAGTTGGCCTAGCCAACCCCCAAAATCGTATGGCTAGCTTAGTGATTTACTTCTAGTGTGCTTATGATTAAATGAATTAAAATTATCTAGAAGTAGGTACAACACACTAATGCTAGTTTAGGTCCATGGAGACATAGGAATATATTTTATGTTTCATCTATCTTTTACTTGCTAGTTCACTCATAATCTCTCAAGCATTTATCTTTTACTTTGCAAGTAATATGGGCATGTGAATGGTTTAAGGCAATCTACTTTTCATTTTTGCAATTGTTCAAGTTCTTTACATTCCTTTCAAGCTTTATCTCGTGGTTAAGAGATTTCACTTTTGCAAACACTTAAATTTCGGTTTTGGTACAAATACACATTCTGGCAAGCAATATCTTCCCTTAACACACTTTTTAACTTAATTCAACCTAGTCCTTAGGCCTAAAATCAATTAGACTAAATAGGGCACCTTCTACTGACCCAACTTTGCCATTTAAACGAGGATTAAAGGAAGCAACATAATGTGATAGGTTGGGGACGGTCTCGTGGCGCTCAACGTCCTTTTTGGGAGTACTTTTTTCCCTTGGGTTGACCTGTGGAGCTAGGGTAGGCTTTGTTGCCATATTTCTTGAGCACCCAACAACTACTTGGTACAAGTGGTGGGAGTATTGGGGTTGACACTTAGTTAGGAACCAATCTTCACTTAACAACTTTTAACAAATCCTTAATTCACTTTAACCTTGGGACATTTTCATTGGTATATCATTTGTGTTGGCACTTAATTAATCTTGCAAGCAATTTACTTTCATTTCATATTTACTTTTATGCAAGTTTATCTTATGTGTTGTGGATTGATAACTAAGCAGTCATAGTTGTGCCATTGGAGGCTTTCTTTTAAGCATTTCATTTTCTGTTAAGTTGTGTGTTAATATCTTTAGTTTGGTCCTCAAAGAAGTTGCGCATCCTTTGGAGGCACTTCCTTGTTGGGCTTTGTGTAATCTTGTTTTCCATTGAAACAGTCACAATAGAGTTGTGCATCCTTTTGGGTACACTCTATTGTTGAGCATGCTAGGCTTGATGTGTTGATGAATGCTTCCCATTTGAGTATCTTTCATTTCCTGCACAAGCAAGCAACTTAGTTAGTGTTTGTATCTTTGTATCTTTGTATCTATTGTATCTTATGTTTGGTGTAACTTTAGTGTAGCTCCTAGATATTCTTGTTGTAATCTTGTTCTTTATTGTAGATTTGTATCTAACCTTATTGTGAAGTAGTTGTAATCTTTGTAATCTTTTGTAATCAATCTCCCTACAACTCTAGTTGATCCCTTGTCCAATCTTAGGCACTAGTCTTAGTTGTCCTAGGAAAATGATTGCTTTTCATTTTGAATTGTTGCACATTGCATTGTTGCCTTTGCATCATAGGCTAGATCTTTTCCCCAACCTTTTAACTAATTAAAACCAACTCTTAGAACTTAACGTTTAATCTCATCTAGAAACTAGGGTCTACCCCCCTTGGCTTCCCTAGGAGTAAGCCTAGACGGAAGAGGTTCAAGTCAAAGTGACAATGTGGGCTTTGAACCTAGGCATTGTGCCTCCAAGGACACACTAAGTGAGCAGGACTTAGCTCACGTCTGCAAGTGTGTATAAGGACGACAACAAACCCCATTCAAAGTTAGTTTTCCCATTTGGGTTTCTGAGGTAAATAATGGCTCCATGTGCAGTGGTTTTGCTCTCTGTGTTGTGGATGTTGTTGTGTTAAATTGCATTGCAGTTAATTGAAGATACGATAGGTATTTTAATGGATGTGTTGCAGAATTTTAAACATTGTTGAGTAGTTAATGAGTTGAGAAGTCAATTATCTCTGTAGTATGGAGGTTTTGCTTCTATTTGTAGTGTATAATGGGCCGCTCTTAGTTTTGTTAATGGGTTAGCATGATGAATTTAAGGTTTCGTTAGATAGCTCAGAAGTAATTTTTTTTTATTCCTTATTTGGTATGGATGCCAACAAATCTGGAATGCCCATCGTCCGATTCCCTTCCAAGTCTGAGATCTATGGCTAATAAGAACTTTCTATTACAAATTCTTACCTATGTTTCCATTCTCAGCGCTGAAGTTTAGCAATTTATATTTGTTGGCTCAACTGTCCTATTCCCTGTGCGATTTTCTCTTTCCTTCAAGCCGTATGCTCTCTCTATGACCATACGTCTACTATCTGGATGCATTTTTAGTTGTTGGGGCACAATTTTGTTTGTTGGGTCGAAATTACAATCTCACTAGGCTGAATTACATTTCCTGGGGCGTTTTTGCTCACCCACAGGTTGTATGGACTGAGCTTGGGCGATGACAATAGTTGTCGGGCGATTCAGTTGATTGTTGGGCATTATATTTGATCGTTGGGCGCTTCCATTAATTGTTGGATGTTTTATTTGATTGCTCGACGACTGAATATATTGTTGGGTGGCCTCCTCAACTTCCTTGGCCCCAAAGCCCAACTTACGCTTGCCATTTGGTGATCATTCAATAGACCTCAATGAACAGAGATACCCAGAGATCGTGATCGACTTTCTCATAGATTTGAGGAAGGAAAAAATGAGGGCTTCAACTTGATCCTCTTCTCCACCGGTACATGGATATATACTAGACATCCAAAGATGCGGAAATGACTCACCTTTGGCTTCACATTAGTGAATGCCTTCCTTGCTGTCTTGTCCTTCAAGATCATGTGAAGACACTTGTTCTAGATGTAGATTGTTGTGTTGCATGCCTCTACCCAAAGAAACATTGGCAAGTCCTAGTCATGAATCATGCCCTTAGTATCCCTATGATGGATCAATTCTTTGATTCTGCAACCCCATTTTGCTGTGGGTTGTATGGAACAATTAGCTCCCTCTTGATCCTTGTCTTCCTGTAGAAACCCTCGAGCTCCTTGGAGGTATACTCACCCCCGTTGTTTGATCTCAAGACTTTGATCTTCCTCCTTTTTTGGGTTTTCAACTATAGCTTTGAACTCTTGAAACCTGCTAAAGACCTCATCCTTGGTCTTTAGGAAGTAGATCCATGTTTTGCAAGAGAAGTCATCAATGAAGGAAACATAGTACATGCTTCCTAAATTTGATGCTATTGATATTAGTCCACAAACATCTAAATGCACTCGGTCTAGTATCTCCTTAGATCTATGCTCGCTGCTTGGGAAGGCAACCTTGGCATGCTTGCCAAGCGTGCACCCCTTTGTTCAATGCTGAACTCTGGAAGACTTTGACTATCTCCCTTAGAATAGGTAATGCCTTGTGATGCAGGTGCCCCATCCTTTTATGCCACAACTCGCACAAGCTATCACTATTATGAACTAGAGCTTGAATAGGTTTTCCCTGCAACCTGTAAAGATTACCTTCTCTAATCCCCATCACCCTTGCTGCTTTAGGGCTAGATTCCTTTGGCATGATGAGGACTTGCTAGTTCTTGAACTCCACAACACAACCCTTATCCTCCATAACCAAAACTGAAAGAAAATTCTTCCTAAGACTTGAAACAAACAAAACATCATCAAATTCTAAAGAGTTACTTGAGTGGAGTTGGAAGGGAATGGTACCAACCCTTGCTACTAGGTACTCGGCATCATCACCAATATCAACATGAACCCTTGAGTCCTGCTCTGTTAGACTAGGAAACAACTTCCAGGTCGATGTTATATGACGAGATGCCCCACTGTCCACATACCACGCATTCCTTGGAACTGTGCTGGTAGAAAGGCAAGATACCATTGAGAAACTTTTCTCAAACTTTGTAGCAAACTTGTTCCTTTGAGTTTCTATAGAGGCTGCTACTTGCTTCTACTGTTGCTTACTTTTTCCCTTCTTCTTATCTGTGATGCATAATGCCCGTGCTTATGACAAATGAAGCACTTGAATTTACTTAAGTCCTTCCTCAACTATGAGTCTAACTTCTCATTCTTTCCCTTACCCTTACTAGGTCCTTTACCTTTGCCCTTATTTGTCTGTCCAAATAGGGCTAGGTTCTTGTCACCACCCTTCTTGTTGGCTTTTGACTCCATCCAAGTCTCCTCTTGGATATAGTCATCCCATAGCTTTTCAAAGTTAGGAAGGTTTTCACGAGTACAAATACTTTTGACAAATGGTTTCCATGAAGATGAGAATCCATTCAGTGCCATGTTCACTAACTTTGCATATGCAATCTTCTCCCCAACTACTACAAGTTGATCATGAATCTGCATTTCCTTCATAAGGTAATTGGTGACTGAATTTGATTTGGTCATCTCTATGGCTTTGAGTTTGTTCCGCAATATTATCTTCTTGTTTATGTTTTCACTCTAATAGAGGCCAACCAGGGCATCGAACATTTCCTTTGCACTTTTCTTCTTAGATATATGAGGAGTCAAATGAGCTTTTATGGCATCCATGATCATCTACTTGGCCTTCACTTCCTTCTTCTTGTGAGCTGCCAATGGCTGCAGATTTGTAGGTTCTGATAACATCTTTGACGATGTCTCAAAGATCATTCTCTTCCAACAAGAGTGTAACCCTGACTTTCCAAGATAAAGAATTTGAGGCACCATCCAATCTGTCCATGAATCCAAGGCTCGCTGATGCTATCTTTGAGATCTACTGCACAAACTCCTAGATCTGAAAATTAGTCCTTAAACAAATATTGTAACCCTCTAACTCCTAGTCCTTGTTTTCGGTAGTGGATTTACTACTGAGGATCTTGATCAGAGAAATAGCTTTGATACCATGTAGAAATTTTCAGCCCTAAGTGATTGCTGTCCTTATGACCTCAATTAATCAAATAAATCACTGAATTTAATTAATGCAAAAATCAATTTCAGACCGTAGAAGCAATCACACAATAGCTGGAAAAGTAAATAGCGGAAGCATAAAATAGTTTCACATATATACATGTAATTTCTCCTTCAAAATCAGCTTTTCACTCCTTATTCAAAGCTTAGAAGGAAACCTCCAGTCTGCCATACTAACAGTTGCATGGTTAATCAAAATCTCCTCAGAAATAGATCTGCACAAAAACTGAGAAGAAACAACCTACAAGAAGACTGTACAGATCTGTATGATTGTATTGATTTGCTATACAGATGGCTTCTGCACGAGCTCCTCCTTCCCTATTCTCTGGCATCTCTCGTGCTCTTCATCTCTGCTCAACTAGTTGCTACCCCTGTCTGACAAAAATCTATGTCTGAGCTCTCTATCTTGACTTGTCTTTATATTTTTAGCTAAAACTCTAGTCTACCAAAACTCTAATCTCTTGGTGAGATGTAGGGTTGAGGTTAATCCTAGTCTAAGTCATTAATGCATGAAATACACTTTATTAGACTTAAGAATTAAATATAAAACTTTTTAGTTTTTCCTAGAGTGAATTTCAAAATAGAGTTACTTTTTGAAATATCTCGAACCACTTCCAACACATTCACACCGAACTTGTGCAAAAGTTGTTGTCCAAGCTATATTTTTCAACAAGGTCAAGTCCGCTGGATTTGAACTTTGCAATGGCATGAGTTATGTTTGGCATGGCCCATTCCAGGCCACGAATCATAGTTAAAGAGGTGGTGCGGTGGTGCTAGCCATCTCCTTGTATTTGCAAAATTTTGTTACATCTTTAGGGTGTGACTCACATAATAGGTGTGAGTGCATTACTCTTTTAACATAGGAGAGACTGCTAGGATTTTGTTTAGTTTATGCGCCAACCATCAATTCGGCTCGCACTTGTCTTTGGGAGTGGATGGAGTCTTCCTTGTCAGGTACAGAGTGGATAATTGGTGGGGACTTTAACATGGTTGAGTGGGAGGGTGACATGGGTAGTGGTGTTGGTTTAGTGGTTTGTGGGTCAAAGAAGCAAGCGTCATTGAGGTGCAAAGTGACTTTTCATCTGTTTGATCCCAATTGAGGAAAAAAGGGGTCGGACTATGGAGTTTGGTTCACATGGTCCAATTTTAGGTAGGGACATTCTAGGGTCCAGGTGTGGCTTGATAGGGTATATGGTCTGTGGGATGAAATTTCCTTTTCCTTTTCCAGGAGTATGCAACTAGTAGACATGCTGATTGGCATCTATTTTAGTGGAAAATGTGGTGGATTCGAAACCCTTGTCCTTGTTCAAGATGAATGTATCTCGTATGGACTCTCCTGATATTTGTGCTCTTGTGCATTGTGTTTGGAACCTTGTCCCCTGTCCTAGGGGGATAGAGGTTGGTTGTTGTGGTGGGAGGTGGCCATTTTGTCGCACTGTGAAATTTATCAGAGGGTGGGGTTGTTGATTGTGCATAAGCGCAGGAGAGAGCTTAGGGAAGCCACATGAAAGATGGAAGAGGTTCATACCTTTTTGGAGGACTTGCATAACACTACTCTTCAAGAGTATGCAACTCGACTAGAGTTGGTGGTGCGTAGAGAGGAGTACATTGCCAGAGGGGCTTTAGTGTGTGCCCGCTTGCAATGGTTCCAAGAGGGCGATGAAAGCTCCAAGTTCTTTGATTTTCTAAAGAAGGAGGTGGTAGTTGATAGGGTGCTTAGTCTATGTTGAACTGATGGATCTCTCTTGAGGACCCGACTGAGATATGGGGTATATTTAGTGAGCATTTTCAACATATCTTTTTTTCTTACCCTTTGTTAGATTTAGTTGTGGCTACTAGGAATGCTTGCCATCGGGTGGTTCCTTTGTCAGATTTAGTTGTGGCTACTAGGGATGCTTGCTATAGGGTGGTCCCTCATAAGGTTTCATTTATTGTTTGAGATAGATTTGATAGGGATTCCATGAAGGATGAGTTCCTCGCTGCCCTTTGCTTAATGCAAAATGGGAAATCCCCTAGAATTGATGGATTGCCTTGTGAGTTCTACAAGGTGATGTGGGATACTATTGGGGATGACTTTTGTAACCTTGTGTATGAGGTTTTTTCTTCAGGTAGCCTATTGGAGTTGCTCATTCAAGCTTTGATTAAGATTATTGTGAAGAACTCTGCTAGAGATTCTATTGGCGGGTCCTATAAAATCATGGCTAAGGCAATAGCTTTAAAAGTGTGGGATGTGCCTAGGAAGATTGTCTGCAGGGAGTAGACAAGGTGTGCGCATGGAGTAGATAGGGTGTGTGCGGGGGTAGTTTATTTTGGATACAATGTTGTTAGCTTAGGAGGCCATGGATTGGGCTAGGGAGTTTGGTCATTAGGCTCTCTTCTTGAAGATTTATCTTGACAAAGCTTATGATCGGATTGACTAGACATTTATCATAGACATGTTGAATTGCCTTGGCTTTGGTCCATGATTTGTCAACATGATTAATATACTATTCGCATGTGCCTTAGCCTTTGTTTCAGTGAATAATTCTTCGTCTCCTTGCATCCACCTTCACAAGTCTATCAAACAAGGGTATCCATTGGTGCCCTATCTTTATGTGTGGGCTGCTAATGCCCTTGGTTATCTATTGGAGTTAGACCACCTATAGGGTCGTCTTAGAGGTATTTCCTTACCAGGGGGTGACGAAATGGTGAATAACCATTTTACGGATGCTTCACGTTTGTCTGTGAGTGCTCAGAAGGAGTCTGTTTCTGTTTCTAGAGATTGTCTGTTTGTGTTCTGTGAGGCTTCTGGGGCTATTGTCAATGATCAGAAGATTGATTTTGGTTGGTTGGTCTTGATGAGCCTCCTGCTTGTATTCCAGATGCTTGAAATTTCCTTCATTCCGGTGTTATTGTGAGATATCTTGGCTTTCCATTTGGTGTTGGACTCTTTCCAGTTGCCATGTGGGATTGGTGCCTCGAATCGTTGCAATGTAATTTTCTCTTTTGATAGTTTAAGGATCTTCCTTTTATAGGCAAGTTGATTATGGTGAGCAAAATTCTCTAGGATTCTCACATTTATTATGTGTACTGTTGGCTTCCTAGCAGGGCCTAGTTTTATCAGTTGGAGTAGCCCTTGAGGTCAAATTTATGGGCCAAGTGTGGTGGGGCTCGGGGTCTCCCCATGGTTCCTTGGGATGTTTGCATTATGGTCAAGGATGAGGGAGGCCTTGGAATGATAGATATTGTGACTTAGGGGAGTATTTTGGCAGCTAAGTGGGTGGTCAGATGTTTGGAGAGGTCCTTTCCTTGGTAGGTTTTGTTGTGGCACATGTTTCTTTTAGCTCAGCATGTTGATAAAGTCAGGGGTCTATTTGGCTTATGTGATATCATCTTTGCTCCTCATAATTTCTAGATTGCAAGCTTCTTAATTCTTAGGTGTGCTTGGGAAGCTTGGAGGAAGGTGGCAGGTTTGCTTCATTGACAGATGTTAGGTAGTTGAGCAGGGTGGGATTTGGTCAGAAGGCTGATTTGGCGTTGGAAGCTGGAGGGCGCTTGTGTCTGTGCTCTTCCTTGTTTTCAGGAAAGAAGATTCAAAAGGATTTTTTTTTTTTAATTTCTATCCGGAGGGACTTGTGGGATGCCAATTTTTGCTCTTGGAAGGATTGGTGCTCAGTGGCTCCAGAGTATGCCTTGTCTTCTGTGAATCGACTCGCTTTCTTGGAGATCATTGGACTCATTCTGTAGGAAGATTTGTTCAAAATGAACATTGATATGCTAGGGCCCTTCTGGTATGATTGGGAGTGAAATTTTTGACGTCCTTTTACTCAGTATGATTTGCATAGATTGTACTTCATTTTGCATCAGAGGCATGTGCTGGGCCCAGTTTTGAATGAATAGTGGGAGCCATTGGATTCAAAGATTGCATAGTGTATGGTTAATGCAGGTTTCCTATAAGCTCCGAGTGTTTGCTTGGTTGGTGATTTATCAAGGCCTCCCCACCAAAGGTTCGGTTGGCCCAGAGCGGCCTCTGATGGAATTTCCCTCTCCTGCCTCAAGGCAGAAATAGTGAAACATATTTTATGGTAGTGCTCTTTTGCTAGGACTTGTTAGGAGTAGTGTTATTGGAACCGGACCGGAACCGGCCGATTCAATCGGTTTTGGCACCATACCAGTCCGGTTCAGTGTTTCAGATCAGTTAAGGCTGGTTCTGTACAGCATGGCTATAGACCACCAAAGCTATTTAAAGAGGTCCCCACCCTCCATTTCACTCACAATTCTTAATGAGGTCCACCCCTAGTAATTAATGGTAATATTAAATTCTTAAGTAAAAGGATAGAAAAGGAATTTAAAGGAGAATGTTTTTTTTATATAGAAAAGGAATATAAAGGAGAATGTCACTTTTACATAGAAAAGGAATATAAAGGAGAATGTCACTTATACTTAAATTTTTAACATTACCATTAATTGTTTTAGGAGGTTTGAGAGTGGTTCCAACATCATTGGACTTTATACAGAGAAAGTAGAATTTTAGATCCCATTCAAAATTCAGCAGACTTAACAGTTTTCAGGATTTCAGTAGGATTGCAACGTTTCCACTGGATTCTATCATGTACGAGGGTATGGAATTGGCATTTATTCAAGAGCACCAAGTCCTCTATGTACCTTGATGTTGGTGGCATTTATTGTTGAATGCCTCTGTCACGATCCTAGTGAAAATGTACCCTTCACTCAAGCAAAATCATTGATTAGGCATGCTAAGCTTTTTGTATCTTATTTTAATGATTAGAGGGTGATATTGATGATTAGGATCCCAATATAGGCAATGATTTTGATGATATGTAGTTATTTGTTGTAGCATGATTTTTTTTTTTGACTCTAGAGGGGCCATTGAGAGCCTCTTTGTTGATGTATTTTGGTTCAAAGATGGATTGCAATTGGTGATATTTTGGTTATATGCACCCTTGCTATATACATGAGAAACTTTGCATATTTGTGTATAATGGTTTGGATTCATATGGATGCACATGAATATATATGTTTATTTTCAAAATTTGAATATTTTATGTATTTTTGGTCGACCAGTTTTTTTCCGGTTTCAGTATGGTTTAGATTTTTAGGGTCGACCGGTTCGATGACCAGTCTGGTTCTGATAACATCGGTTGGGAGCATGTTTGGTCAAAACATGCAAGTATTCTTCAAGTGAATTTACATTGGAGGGCAGTGTTGTTGGGGGATTCCAGACTTGTGTTTTGGAATACACTTGCTGGTATTTGGCATTGTTTTAGAATTTCAGCCTTGTTTGTTCTTTGCAAACTCCGATGCAAATATGTGTTTGAGAATGAGGTCAGTTCTTTGGTTGCTTTTTGTCAGTGATGGAGAGAGGAGGTACGTATGCAGCTGTTGGCAAAAAGGTTTTTGTTGATCAAGGATGCCAAACTCTTAGATTCTGGCACCTATTCTGATTTCATAGCTGTTCTAGTTGCTTCAAGGAAAATGATGTAATTTTCATTGTATATACTCTTCTGGTTTTTTTTCTTTTGTTGCTGATGTAAATAATTTTCTGTAAATATAAGAAGTATCTTTTACAAAAAAAATAAAAATTAATTGTGTAAGCAGCCTTACAAATGCTGCATTATAATCAAAATGGGTCTGTCCATTAAAAAATATACACACAAAACTAAATGCTTCTGGCAGATTTAACCTTAAGTGCTGCATCTTGATAAAAACTGGGTCCATATATGAAGCCAATGACCAAAAAACTGATAGGCATAGACCTTATTGCTGCTGAAGAATCTCTTTGGGTGGATCGTCTCTGGCCATGGTGATGCCAGTTCCTTGCCCTTGATCACTTGGGTGAGGGATCCTCTTCACAAGGTATAGTTCCTAAAACCTATAGAGTGCCCTGAATTCTTGTCCAGCTAGTTTCACCTATTTCATGATGTATATGGTCCTGACATTGGCAATGTTCATTTTTGCCTTCATATCTTTAAGGCATTGCCTTCTGATTCTTGAAATTCTCATGAATTTTTATGAAACCTTCTGCTAGAACCTCTTGTGTTTTTCTCACCTCTGCCAAATTGATTGCAGGCAGCAGACGGTACAAAATATCCAAGGAGATCTACAGCAGCCTCACACTTCTGATAAAACTTGGAGGCGTTCCTTTGAGGATGAAAATTCCACAATCGTTCATTTCTTTAGCAAGAACAGAAACATTCTTTCTAGACCTGGTGGACATAGTGTCCTCCACAACACAACAATGGCTGTTGCTTCCCTTGTGGGTTGCTTCTTTCAATCCTCCAAACTGGAATGAACTCTCTAAAATTCACCATCTGACCTCTGCAATCAATAAGGCAACTTTTACAGGGATGCCAATTATTCCAAACGATGCCAAAACATTCATCAGTCCTCAATTTCATTATTTAAATTGATTTTAATTTTTAAGGTCTTGCAATATTTGCCAACTCTCCAGCATTTCAGACTGTGAGGGATTTTGAAATGCGAGGATCCTTAAATGGAGTGTAGAAAGGAGATGTGATACTCTCCTAGGAGCCAAATTAACCGCCTTGTTTACCCTTTCATCTGCTGTAGTGTCAAGCAATTTTGTAAGTGCTAATATGATTGAACTGTATAGTTACAAAGGAAGAGCTTAGACATCTTTGCTTTTTTATTAAATCCTGGAGCTTCTAACTTTCTGTAGTCCATTCTCGCTTCATAGTTTTAATTACCAAAAGGGTATCTCTCTGATTCTCCCATGATCCACAAACTCTAGATCTTTAGATTTGTAGATTTTCAGGCCTTGGACAAGAGCTGATGGTTATGGCTCATTGTTAGATACTGTGCCAAGGCCAATTTTTAAGTTAGCGGTTATAAGGGTCTCATGTGATTCACTTAACACCCTTCCCCAGCTGCTCGTCCTGGTTTCCCTCGGGCAGCCCCCTCAAATTGTAGAACTCCCAAATTAAACGAATGGTAAAGTTTAAACTTTGAAGTACTTTGTAGATGAACTTTGTGCACAAATTTATCCTTCCTCAATTCCCCCTAGAGTCTATTTTTATATCCCTTCATCTAAATATTAAGCTTTTGCTTTACTTGAGAGGATTGTCTTGCACCATGTATTTCATGGTACACAATCATATCTGCATTTCACGTGTTTATGTTTCTGTATTGCTTGGGTTGCAGGCAATCAACTGAAATATTTAAGTTGCTAGTTGTTAGGGCTATTAGAGAAGCAGCTCCTCAATTTTGCAAGAATGGTTGTCAGTTAAACACACTAAACTTTAGAAAGTATCATTAAGTAGAGATTTAATTTTGTCCATGTTTTTATAATCATAGTAATCCCCAACCTGAATATTCCTTTATCTTCTTAATTATCTTTATGAAAATATTTCAAACTTTGTACTTGTTTATGTTGCTGCATTGTTTTGCACACTTTACCCACCCCTTCAGAATGCTGCGTTTTTACTGTCCTTTGGGTTCAATGTACATGGCTTTTGAATTTACGTTATAACTCTGGGAAACAATCTGAATTTGGAGATTGGTGTGTTCAGGTTATCTTCTTCTAGGAACAAAGAAGAAAACTACAGGTGTTGAAGACAAAGTTGTCGAAGAAAAAATTCCAGATGTTGAAGTAAAGACTGTTGTGAATGAGACAAAATACGAAGCCTTGCCAAGTGCTTCAGTTGTGACAACAACTCAGCAAATTCCCAAAGAAGAACAGCGTCAGCTTTTTAAGTGGATATTGGATGAGAAGAGGAAGATAAAGACGTCAGATCCATTAGAAAAGAAACGCATTGATGAAGAGAAAGCCCTTCTTAAACAATTCATTAGAAGTAAAGAAATACCCACACTTTAGAAAATGTTGCCAAGGAACTTACATAGTTTGTGGTATTGTTGAATGGCTGCAAGTCATGCTTTTGAATTGGCTGTTATATAGTGCAATCTGTCATGCAGTGTAAAATATGAAAGAGCCAATATTTTTTGGGTCGTATTGCATTTAGAAATTCATCTGGACCTTTTCAGATATTTCAGTGCTCATGTATTTCTGGTTATGGTGGTCTTGTACCTTTTACCATAATTTTTTAAGTATACGATTGTTCTTTCAATTGAACAAAATACTTCATAATTGGAGATTTCACTCTTTTTAATTGTGATTCATTTGAGCTTGTTGCGATGAATGGAGTTGGTTTCTCTCATGGAAATTGTAGTAAAACTTTTAGATACGGAACTTCTCAATTTTCAAGAGCATTCCAAAAAACGTTTTTATGAAAGTTGAACTGTACGAAATAGTCATTGAAGGTTTTGCTCTTGGTGCATAAGTTCCTGCCATTATCTTCCTTTCTATATGTGTGCTTAAATGAGTTAAGGCAGAGAATGAGGAAGGCCAATCCAGTTTGGTAACCTCTTGAGAATCCTTGAATACACAAATCATAATAACCATCAAGTCAAAGACTCAAAGTCTATAAAATCAGTTGTTTTTGTCATTTTCTTCATTTTTACTTGTTTCAAACTTGAAGCACAACAGCGAGGGTTTTGGACATTTGCACACCAGCTAGGGTTTTGACCAGCGTCTAGGGTTTTGTCATATGATTTCAGATATGACTCTTTGAGTCTTGACTTTTGACATTTGACATTCATGGATCATAAGCCATTGTCCATGGTGATTTAGAATCTTCTTAAATCTTGATGGATGAATGATGACAATAGATATAATGGCTGACCTTGATTGTATCATGTACATGTATGATTTTTTTCTCTAGGTAACATATTCTGAGGAAAACCCCTGATGGGCACTTCCCCTCATTTTGACGATGGTATCCAGGGTAAACCCTAGATTCTTTAGGGCACAAGGCCTGGTCAACAACATGGCTCAAAGAAGTTACAACAATATACTCATTATGAGCTCAGCATGACATTTATGGGATTAGAACTTGGGTGGGAAGGATAAGACTCCATTTCGCAACCACTTGGGCTAGACCCAATTGACATCATGTACATGTATGATATACTTGGTTATGTTGTTTTTGCATTATATTTGGTATATTTGCATCATAATTGGAGTATCAAGGTATTTGCATTATAATCATTGTATATCTCTTAGATATACTCTAAAATACTTTTTGTTGAAAATCTATATATTTTTTTGTATTTTTCATGGTGTTGGGTCTTTGCTGGGTTGACTCACGGGTTTTTGCCTCTTGAGTTGAGTTTGACTCTTTAACCAAAATTTGTTTTGTCTTGAGTGGCGTCTAGTGACTATGACCCAGATAGTGAAAAGATGGTAGGTCTCTCCAACTTTATAATAAACTAAAATGATCACAATGATTAAAAAGTTAGTTGTCTTGTTGGTTTTAAAATGACCTTATAATAAACATTTCTTACACAACCTCATAATCATTTTATGGTTAAAAATGTATCTGAAATATATTTCATTATATGACTCTCACTGGTTGGAGGAATTTGAGACTTTATTCCTCATGGGATGCATTTACAGATATTTTGGGACTATTGTTCATGCCTAAGATGCTGATTTACCGATTGAATTGTTCATTTTCATCAAAACATAGAACCACAATATTGGGTCTAACACAAAGAGTGGAGAAAAGGGCTTCCTCATCTCTAGGGGATAGCATTCTACTAAAATCCTATCTTCCTAAAAGCTCTAAACAGAGCTAGTTTTATAGGAAAAAATACCCACCATGTGTATATACATTTTTGTAATTCCCTTATTTAATTTAATAAGAAATGATTATGTTAAACATGTTAGTGGAGGCTACCTTCCCTTGAGGGTACATCCATCTCCTTGGTTGGGTGCACTTAAAGCAACATATTTTTTCTACAAATTTGCAATGTAAATGAAACTAGTTCAAACTTAATTGGTTGGTGTCATTTCCCTTAATAGTTGCGAGGTTAAGGTATTTTATGGGCTCCAAAAGAGTCGTTGATCTGAATCAGATCCGAATAAGAAACAATTGGATAAGGCACATGCTCTACGATGATTGACATGGACAAGGTTCGAGGTTATTGATGGGTGTTCTATATGCATTAAATCCGTCAATTAAATTGTCAACACGGGGTAAGCAAACTTAGAGTTGTAGCACTGTATATGCTAAGGCAGAAAAGTTAATGGAAGTGTGGTCTAACTAAGGGGATGATCTATCTAAGGATTAACCTACTTAAGCAATGACTCTTTCATTTTTATCAATTAGCAAATCCTATTAATGAACTTGAACTATTTACCCTAAGCAGTTTCAAACATTGAATCGATGGATTATTCCTAAAGAAGCAAATCATAACCTACTTTGAGCAAGTTAATCTATTCAACCTAATGAACAAGAAGTAGTAAATTACTTTTGATCTTTTATCTTTAAGCAAATAAGCAAACAAACAACTAACCTATTAAAACTATTTCAATAAGTAAACTCTATTCTTGAAACAAAACTCAATCATTTCTATTTTGCAAAGGAGAAATCTTAACCTACTTAATAAAAAAACAGTATCACTGTATTAAGAAATCATTCAAAACTATTCTTAATTTGCAATAACAAGAAATTCAAAGGTGATGATTATGTCTTCGGTGCCTAATAACATCACGATGACATCTGACTATTAATGACAGTTCAAGAGGGATTAATTCAATGCTGACTTTTGCAGAGAAATGAAAAGTGTGAATTAAGCAACCGAATGAAAGCTTTGCCATCATAGAAGAAACATTAAATATCCTGAAAATCCATGTGATCTCTAAATTTCATGCATCAATCATCGATGATTAAAAAAAACACTCTTATACTAATTCAAACACACTCTTATCTCCATTAAAGAACATCCTTATAAAGAGGAAGCAGACAAATTAGAAGTATTATTGAACCCAATCTACTTCAATGACAACCCAATTGGCTTCTTTAATGGTGCAACAACAAAAAACAAGTGCGACATAGGTATTTATTTAAAAATCACATCCGGACACACTATCCAAGCACATTTTGATGGAGGAACAGGAAACAATATGAAAGCCGGGATGATGGGATTATGGGGAATCCTTCTACTTGCCACACACTTCTCTCTTAAAAAATTAATGGTGGCAGGTGATTCAAAGGTCACCGTTGACTGGATAAATGACAAAGCCATTCTAGATCTTAACTATCTCAGCCACTGGAAGGAGAAGATCAACACACTAAAGAAAGGTTTTGAAAACATAAACTTCATGCACATCCACAGACAGTTTAATAAAATTGCGGACAACTGATCCAAGAAATCCCTCAGTGATAATATAGGGTGGCTATATTTCGAAGAGCTCGTCAATGGAACTATTGTTAGGTCTGGGGAACTACACATTCTATAAGGTGGCTCTAACCAGAAAAAGCTATTGGGTAATAAAGTGTTCTAAGTGACTATAGGAAAACATAGGAAGAAGATGTAGAAGGAGAATGTCTATTCCATTCATGGAAGATACGACTATTGTAAACTTAAAGTTTCATTTGATTCTAATAAGAATAACAGTGAAACTGTTTTTTTCATGGGGAAAAAAAAATACACTCTTATGCTAACTCAAGTAAATTTACAAAATGATAAACTTATGACTAAAAATCTTAACTCAGATTCAATTTTCTAATTAAAATTGCAATTCAAATCTAGAACTGAGATTTCATAAATTAAATTGAGCTAATCCTATCACTAAAAACTCAGATTTCAAACTAGAATGCTTTTACAACTATAATCTCAAAATCTATTGCTATCCTAGCATACTAAAACAAGATTGATAAACAAAATAAATCTATGAACACATAACTGAACTGAGAATTAAATCAACTAATAAAACTTGCAATTATTTATCCATCGAAGCTTGCAAAAGAAACTCTGTCTACACTAATCCTCTGTTCCAAGTACTACTCTGTTCTAATTTGTAGAAACTAATTTCAAACTCTAGCACATCATCTAAGTCACTATCTTGCAAGCCAATTGTTAAGAGCTAAGAGATATAGCATGACAAATAACTATCTCCTATAAACAACCTGCAAAAGAGGGATTAGACAATTAAATTATAAACAACAAACACAGTTTTTAAAACTACAAAATACATATAACAGAGAAATGAAGTGAATTATAACTAAGCAAATGAAACGCACGATCTATCTACCTAAACAATCACCCAGACCATTGGTGGGCCCCTCAGCAGGTTGTGGCTACTCTTCAACAACAAAACACAGGCTCAAATCAACACGATTCTGTCATTAATTTAAAAAAAACACAGTCTGAACATAAGTTTGCAAATATGTTTCAATTATTCAATGAAACATCTTCTTAAAATTCTGTCTTGTGGCCTTGCCACTACTGGTGGTATTTATAGTGAATTACAGTTCTAGAGGTAGACCACTGGAAGGGACGACCTCCTCTAAAAAAGACAACTTATATTAAATGTGCTCTAACAACTTTGGCTTCTATAAAATGGGTGAGCCACTCAACGATTAGCATAACCGCCTAATGTGAGATGTCATGAGCTATGTAGCTAGAGGCCATGAGGGGGCACAAAACCCAGGTTGCTGATTTGCCCATCACAGGCTGCCAATGCGCCAACCGCCAACTCGCCTGCGCTCCAAGTGCTGGATCGCGTACCGGATGGGGTGTTGGATGAGGTGTCGGACGAGCTACTGGATGGAGGATTGGACTGCGAATTTTCCCTATTACACACATATCGCACATTAGATCCTCATAAACATCAAATCGAACTGAATTTAACTCAAAACCATTGCAAAACATTGATTGCACATACCTGTTATAAATCCATGATGAATTGATACAAAGTCCTTTGAAAAATCCTTCAAAATGGTCAATAACGTATATAAAACCGATGCAAAAATGATTCAATCATCGCAACAAAACAATCAAATTACGAGCCCAACATTACCCCAACACCTAAGGATTTGCAGGTCCCACTGCAAACAAAAATGAATTACCCAACATGACTAGACTTGCTGAGGAGGGGGTGGATTAGCTTTAGAAGCTTCTTGTCCTGAAGACTTTGTCTTGGCCCTCTTGCGATGTTTCAATTGTGCCTGGAGGCTATGATTGTCATTGGTTATTTGATCAACCAATCGTTGGAGGGAATTCACTTTTGCTTGTAATACTGCATTGTCATGGTGGAGATCCCTATCCACAGTCTTTTGCTCTTCCAACTGTTGCAGCAACTGAACATTTTCTTGTAATTTTTCAATAACTAGAGTATGATGAGATGTCTCAGAGGAGGGATTGGATCCCTTGATGGATGTAGAGAGTCTATTAGCTTTGGAATCTGGTGTAGGCATCTGTGAAGTAGGAGTAACAAAGGGTTTAAGAGAGGGAATAGGTTCAGATTTTACTTCTCTATCAGGCTCCAACTCTTCTGCAGAAACTTCCCTAAGTCTTTTATGGGGGCTTTCATGATTGGAAGATACTTGGATAGGATCTGAAGTGCCTGGGGGTTTTACATTAGGCTTTCCACTTGCACTTCAGGTACTTTTTTGAAAAGATCCCCCTTTGAACCGATTGGCTCCTCTTCTATTCGTAGGGACTATAGGGAAATCTTGTTGAATTTCCTCTTGTAACTTCTTGGGTTGAGGATCAATAGATGTTGAGGGCATTGGAGAATTATCAATTTTTTTTAGTTTTCTTGTCCGATGAGGCTGTAGGGGAATCAACAATTTTCTTGGTTTTTTGTTCAGGAAGAGAGATAACTTGAGTAGGAGGGTTTGGAGTCTTTGGAGAATGAGGCTTGGATGGAGTAACAAGCCCTAAATCAAGTTATTTCTTGCTGGTCATGATTGTGAGATGGGGGTTTGAAAATTGATAGATGAATTCATCCCATGTCTTGCCCTATTTTGTCAACTCATTTATGACAAGCAATTTGATGAGGCCGTGGTGGAATAGACTGTTATGAGGATTGGACACATTCTTTTGTACTTGGGAAGACATTTTCTCAGGACTTTTCAAGAAGTAAAAAGGAAAATTTAAGGGCTTGTTAAATTGGAAATGAGCTAACAGGCGGAAATGACAAGCTTTGAAAACAAAGTATCTACCTTCACAAGTGATAATTCTAGTAATGACGATCAAGGGGTTAATCAACTCATCTTTAATCCATTTTTTGGAGTACCCCTTAGCTCCAGAAACATTATGAAACTCAGGCTTGAAAACTCTATTGTATCTTGGCCGTGGCAATTGGTGGTGCTTGAACCAACGATCTCCAACCCGTGGCAGCTTCGTGGCTAATACATTTGAATCCTCAGAGACCAAGAAGGCCAAAGACCCCACACACACCATCCTCCCATCAAACCTGAGGGCAAATTGCAGTGAAACGCCATCATCGTGGCCTTGTAAACAGGCCAAGAATGGTCCCCACTCTGCGAGAAGGAAGATCTCCCTACACTCTACGAATTCGGGGATGGCTAGGAGGTCGACATAAGAGGAAGGTTCATATCATTTGGGCATGGTTAAAACACAGAAGATGAGCATAGGAGCGGAATTGGGCAGAGGATGAGTGCAATTGGGTAGAGGATGAGCGTGACACAACAAGCATGCATGAGTGAAATGGCAATTGGAACTAACCCTCCTATTTTTAATGCGCTCAAGGTGGAAATTGTTGAATTCGTGGGCAAATTCATCACACACGATTGCCATGTGTGACTATGACAACGACGATTTTGAATTTCAAAGGGTGTCCTTTGGAGGTAATTGTAATCATGAGAGAATTAGATCAATGTCCAAGTCTTCGACTTGGACATTTGATCATAGAAATGCATTTAGAGATTGCATAATTTAATTATCAGATGCCATTTAATCCATCTCATATTACTAACGAACATGCAGATCAATTCAAACGATTTGTGTTTACCTGCAATCATGGTCACTTACAATGTGTGCGCACCTCATCCGATCCTTCATATGGAGCGTCATCCAGTCGTCCACATGGCACCCCATATGGTCTTCCAAATGACACTCCATATGGTACTCTTGTGCAAAATGGGATTTGTTCATTTTGTAATGGATGTTTTATCCATAACACTCAGCTTAAGCACTTCTGACAGTCATGGTGAACAGGAGCAGAGACATGATAAGAGTGTTCCACTGTTACTTGCTATGTCATCGTGCTTGCGCATTATAACAATATGTTCCTCTGTCTCAAGGCGTGTAACACAAGTCTGTAATGAACAATGTATAAAAAAACCAGTTAAGTGGCCTGTCGAAGAAATGTACATGATGTTTATAACACACAATGAATTTAGCATTTCAATAAAAAATAACTGCTGATATAATAGCTCATATCATGAAAGCAATATACATAAATTTTTACAAAGATTCTACTTCTTCTTCTCATGGATTATAGATAGGAAGTATTGTCATTTGTCAGCTCATGAAACCCCTCCCTGACTCCCAAGTATTGTGGCACCTCACAATAAAAAATATAGGAAACCAGTGAATTCTCCCAATAGCCGAAGATTTACAACTTGTTAAGTGTAGAGATAAATTTCACATATCGGTCTGACGAGACGGTTAGAATATGGCCCCACCTATAGGATAGAACATCCTACATATAGTTAAGAATAGGTAGGCGAGAGAGTTTTAAGGTAGTCTTAAATTTAGTTCCCAATGACAGATTATGGAGTTCATTAGCCTTAGCTTAACCATACATACTTCTTGTCAGCTTTGTCTACAAGTAATGCCGTACATCAGGACAAGTTTAAGATTTAGGAATTTCTTATTATTTTTTTTGTCAGATTATCATTCTCGCTAGATAGAATGCCCCCCTGCCAGCAAGCCTGTTCAATACTCCAACGGGTTTACCTAGTCATACCATAGGCCGGTACCCACTGCCAGCATACCTGTTCAGAATCTCGACGGATTAGCCTCTTACACCCTCAAATATTGGCCCACCATCTTTTAAGATTTTATTATAAAGATTGCTCTGTGCAAGAACATGGGGGTATAGCTTTGAAAAAACTTTTCTTTTTTCTTCTCTTCTCTTTTTTAGATCGGGATGTTATTTATGTTAGAGGATGACTCTCCTTTATGTATTCCTTAGAGATTGTCCTGATGTAAGGGGTACTTAAGAGGACGTAGCCTATCTAAATATATGGTATAATCAAACATTTTTAGTGTGTAATGAATGGTACCATTGGTAAAGAACAGAAAGGTATCCTTAGGCTCAACTCACTTTTTTTTTTTTGAAGTTATTGTGATGTTTCCATGGCTAACCGCTAATCAGACCTCCTTGTTACTCTTTAATAAAGATACTTTACTCACTTACTCAGGGTTCTTGGGGACATTGTACGAGTAACCAATAAGTTTGATGGTCAAGGTATCACTTCCTTATATCCTCTAGTGGTGAAGGTTTAAGAACAACTTCCATTAAAGATGCCTTGAGAAAAAGATGGAAATCTTTGCAAAAATGTGGCTAATTACCACAAGTCATTATTCAATTGATGATTAGCAGACAACAAGGTTAAATATATCAATATTTTTGAAGGAAAATACTTTCCTTTATGTCTCCTTGAAATTGTCTACTCCTGGTGAAATAAATACCTACAAAATCTCTAGAATTGTCTATCAACATACTTCAAAATTATTACATATGTACAGTCAAAAATTCAGAAAAACATTCAAGAACAAGGGGAACTTCCCCATCTACTAAGGCCAATGCCTTGTCAGTTGACATGACCTGTAGAAAATCTTCTTTGGAAATGGGTCTGTGATAAAGTTTGAGTCGGTGTCCATTTACTACGAAGGAGATTTGTCCATCGTCAATTGTTTTGATTTTAACAATCCCATTGTCATACACCGTGACTAGCTCGTAAGGACCCAACCACCGAGTGGTAAGTTTGCCTTTGAAAGTTTTAAATCGAGAATCAAACAACAAATCCCAATCACCAGGTTGGAAGTGTTTCTTCTTAATAAACTTGTCATGCCACTTGCTCCTCTGGTTTTGGACTAATATTGTTCATTGGATAACATCTTGCCTAATCTCATCCAACTCGTTTAATTGTAGGGCTCGTTGTTTCTGAGCCCCATCTAAGTTTAATCCCAATTCTGCGGCAATACAGAAGGTCCTTACTTGGAATTCTATTGATTGAAGTACTTGTTTCCCATACACTAGCTCATAAGGGGTATGCCCAATGGTGTTTCTCTAGGTGGTCCGATATGTCCACAAAGCTTCTAGAAGCCTACCAGCCCAATCCTGATGATGTAATTGAACAATCTTGGTTAAGATAGCTTCAAGAACTTTATTTGTGGACTCTACCTGACCATTAGCTTGTGGGTGATATGGAGAAGATTTGCAGTGCTTGATCCCATATTTTTCCATTAATTCTCTCATCAGCTTGGAAGTGAATTGAGTGCCTTGGTCTGTAACAATTTCATGAGGAACACCAAAGAGGGTAAAGATGTCTTCATATATGAATTCGACAACGGATTTTTCGGTATCCCTGAATAGGGCTTTTTCTTCTACCCACTTGGTGACATAATCTGTACAAACCAAAATATAATTTTTCTTACGAGACATGGGTGAAATTGATCCTACAAAGTCAAGGGCCCATTTCTCGAAAGGTTCTATCATAACTTGGGCACGCAAGGGAATTTTGTCAGCTGACGTGGGTATTCCTATCCTTTGAAAACTATCACAACTCCTCACATACTTGGCAACATCCTTCAAAATTCTAGGCCAATAGTAACCTGAATGTAACACCTTATATGTTGTACGTTTGTCAGAAAAATGGCCACCACATGGTCCATCATGACAACTTCATAGGATTTCTGGTATCTCATCTTCTCGGACACATCTATGAATAATCAAGTCTGGATCAATACGAAAAAGATCATGGCTAACCCAAGAGTAGTTGGCACATTGTGTTATAATTATACGCTTTTCATGAGGTGACAAATGAGATGGTAACTTCCTAGTAGCCAAATAGTTTTCCATATTTGCAAACCATGGGGTATTTATAGAGAGGGAAAAAACGTGCTCATCTGGGAAACTATCATCAACGAGAATATCATCATCCTCATGTTTTATGCGTGAAATAAAATCAACTACCAAATTGGTTGGATCGCGAGGTCCTCTAGGAAGAATCTTGACTCTAGGTCCCAGACCCAGAACCAACTCAAAAAAGAAACTGCATAGGATAGAAGCAAACCCAAAATTCCTCTTACCACCCTGTTTGCAATCTGTCAACTGGCTCTTCATATTTTCCAGTAGTGAGGTACGCCAGTCATATATTGTGGGTCTCATACACTGCACTGCATAGAACATGAGCGACCTTGATTCCTAGTGCAACGAGGCCGAACCTGTGATCATGGTTAATACGAGCACAATAATCTTCAGACTGAGATTGTTTATTGCCTGGATAGGGAGTTGACTCCCCACCTTAGGAATCCCTACTACACAATGAGCGTCGATCTACTCCTCTATTTTCATTCTATTCCCTAGTACCTGTGATTTGAGGTTTACAACCTCTCCCTAGCATGATAGACTAGTCAAAAAGTAAATGTTCTCTACTTCAATTCTCAATGGTTTCCCATCGAGATTAAAGCTTTCACTCTCAGGGTCCTAGTAACCCACAAAAATCTCGAGCAACCTCACCTCGGCTCTCATTCCTTTGAGCACCCAAAATTTATATAAGCCACATCACTTTAAGGCCATTTGGGCCCCCAGATCTCGATCTACAGCATAATAGACCTCCTTGTGCTCTCTTTCTCTCCATTCAAGAACCATCCTGCCAAGGACAAATAAAAAATTGAGTTAGAACCATTAAAAATTATTGTTTATGTGCATATACGCGGTCTACTTCAATTACAGTCGCGTGTAGGGTTTGATATACGCTCCCTGTAGTTTACACAAGAGCGTATACCTCGTCGTATACGAGACCTGATTAAAGACAACCCGCGTACACCAAAATTCACATTCTGCACCCTCAATAACTAAAAATTTGAAACCTAATTCAAAAAATTAATCCACTGGAATTGAAGAGGAAGGGAAGTAGATTTACCTGATCTAGACGGTTGATAATTCCGTTGCCTGATGCTCCCGCAATCGTCGTTTGAATCTCGGAGGTATTTTGGTCCAATTTGCACTAGTTGGGTAAAAAATAAAAATGGTATAGTAATTTTTTATTTTCTTACTATTTATAAACTATTTTTACCCACTTTCTATAGTTTTAAGCCATTTTTTCACCTAATGGACTAATACAAAGGTGGATCGAGTTGGTTTTTGAAGTTTTAACCAGGGATTCTTGCAGATTTCAACGTTATGTTGGTCGTTCGTCACCACAGGCAGGTATTTTCATTACCCAACATATAGGATAGGTATCCACTCCATCATGCATTTTTGCATTATCTTATAAAATGTCATGTTTTATGCCTTATATAGGATAGGTATGAACCCATTTGTTGCGACACATAACCTTCCATCTGCTATAAGTCATGTCGTTAGCAAGTGGTAGAGACTTACCAAACATGGGTGCCTTGGTTAGCTCCCCTACTTCACTTAGTGCCCGTGCAGAGATATTTTCCATAGGATTGTGAGTACCTCATAACTTGTACATGACTTTGTGCTGAGCCTCATTTCTCATTCATAAACATATGGCCTTATACCCTGAGGACTCCCAAATGAGTTTAATTTAAGCTCTTTTCTGACTAGTTAAAAAGTGAAAATATCACCGAGTGATTTGTCCCTTTCACACTCGTTAAATTGGACTTGAAAGGTCGCGAGTCCTAGTTAAGCTCTTTTCTGACTCATTATAAAAAAGTGAAAAGATTATCGAGTGAACTTGTCTCTTTCACACTCGTAAATTGGATTTGAAAAGACGTCTATTTGGCACAAGTTTATCCCCTTTCCACACCAAGTAGACTAAAATACATAAAAAATGACATTTTTTGGTGTTAAGTTGTGATTGCATCTCATGCCCTTGATTGTAGTATTGAGTCTATAAATGGTTCTCACTTTGCATTATAAACCATTTTCCTGAACAGTTTTGCATCCTCAACCAAGAAGAGCCTTGTTTATATCCTTCGCAATTTGACACCCTATACCTAGGAGGGAACATTCTCTCGAGTGTCCATCTCCCGCATGCATTTCCCTACATTGAACATAGGTATGTTCCACTGTTGGAACTATTTTTTCTTACTTGTGACAGTCATTTCCTCCTCTGTATCATAGCATTCATTTGTCTATGAAAAAAAAAAAAAAAAGACGGGCGGGAAGGGAGTATTATCTTATGTTGGTAGCAGTCGTGTCGCCTTTGAACGAAGCACAAAATTATTGAGTCCATTCATCATCATAATTTTCAGATTAGCATGGTCTGAGGAAGCTGAGCTTGTTACAGAGTCTTCTCTACCGAATGGTTACTCTTCCAGTCCCTATAGAGAATTTCATTGATGCCTCCTACATCTCATGGTTTCATCATTGGTTTATGTTGTCAGAGTCCTCCATATGTCTCATGCTCTTGTTCAAAGGAAGTCTATCAACCTAGGTCAGCCACTCCTAAGAACTCTTGACTTTGCATGTCGGCCATACCCTCAGTTTGTCTCAGAGTCACATGATATTATAAGTCCTATCATGCACCCTGACCCTACTTTCATCATTGGTAGGTAACCTTGAACCCAACAGTCAACACTTCATCATTGGTCGTTGAATGGGTGGTTTCCTTTGTGTTCGACGACAAGACATCTATTCACACATTGGGATTCATGCAGTGTCTTGGATGCCATTATCCTTATTGGTGGTTTCCTCGCCTTTGTCAGTAGTTTTCATCATTGGCTGCTATTCAGAGGGTCTTTTTCGTGTATCATTTTCACTTGGCACATGTGAAAGACGCCCAAGGTCGTTGGTTCGTGAACATGTTCTTCGTCCGATTTCCACCAAATCATGAAGCTCCTACTTTGTACCTCATGCTGACTGATGAGAGATGCCTTAATGCTCTCCTTTCAATGGGTCTCTTTCCATCAACTTCAACTCATTTATTCTGGAAACGGGACCTAGATTCTTATGAGTACCTTGAGGGTTGCAGTCATCAATGGCAAGCTCTCTCGCCATCGACAGTTGGGAATACATCAATGTCTCCTGATCGATGGATTCTTCAGGTGTTCGACACCGAATCATCTATTCACACTTGTAAGAATGTACTTAGTGCCTTGATACCTACTTTCATTATCGGTAGGTTGTCTCGCGTTTGTTAACGGTATACCTCAATGACCAATAATCAAACGATGTCTCATTGTGTTCGACCTCGACTCCTTTATTCACATGATGTAGACTTACACCCTTGGAAGATTTTATAGAAGACTTGAAGACATCACTATGTGGCCACAAATTTCCTGAGCTGTTGCTTCCTCTTCATTGGACCAATGCCTATATGACTTCAGTGATCATGGGAGATCAGATTGTACTCCATGGTATACAAATATATTCAGTTTGGTTTTGATACTGGTTCTACTGGGCCTTGTTCGTGACTATGACAACTATTGGCATGTAACCAAATTTGTATTTTCCTATTCATGGCCACGAAACTGTTTGGTATATTTTCACATGGATATGCAGTGTAATTTTATTGGCAACCATGTATGCAAAGTCACTGCAGAATGCAATGAGCAACGAGTTCGTCCAACTGGTCCCCTACCAATCCACTTCTGGGTTATTTATAATGTATTTTGGCCATCGCAGATACTCCTATGACCTCACACATTAGGGGGCATCTGTTATAGCAAGATTTTCCTCACCCTATGCAATCTTGCACATAGGGCCTTATTCCATTTCCCTATGCAGACTTATCTTCCCTGTTGATAAAATCCGGAGACAAAATAATATTTTTCCACATGTACGCATCTTGCACACTTTACAACATGCGTATATGTGGGCTGCTCCACTACAACCCGCGTACATCGAAATTTGTGCCAGAAAATGAAAATGAAATGTCGGGTTTCCATGTCACGATAGGATATCTATGATTCTTGGCCTTCCATATACTAGAAACATTTCGACTCGGCCCTTCAGTTCCATTTTGAAAGCTATAAATAGGCCAATTCTGAGCTATGGAAAAGGAGAAAAGAATTCAACATTGAGAGCAAAATTACTCTGGAGAAATTATTTACTTCATATTGATTCTGCATCCCTTTGTCCTTTAAGTATGAACACAATGTTCAGCCCCCAAGCTATTCCCTTATTGATTGAGAACCTCATTGTTTATCTCTTATGAGCTTGCCTTTGGTGGAGGCCCAGCCGGAAGAAACTTAGTTTCTCAGTTCTAAACCGTGCTGACACATAAGTCTGTAATATTTTCGCTTCTATTGATCATTTATTAATAGAAATATTCCTTTCCCGTCCAATTGATATCTTGCAAATATATGAGTTATTATCCATGTGTGTATTTTTTATGTTTATTAATGGATCATGCTATCTAATGTGCTAACCTTTTATATTACCACCATATGCTTGCTTTGCTTGTTTGTTGAGAATTAGTTGCAGGTATATAGCTTTGGGTTCAAGTGCTCAACGATAGATTTCATCGAACATCTAGAAAAGGTAGGCCTCTCTCTTATCTCACTTGCATATTGGTTTATATAGAATGTTTATGGGATAGAGTTGATTTCTTTATTTATTTTTGTCTGTTGTGGTTTACCCTAGCCATAGAGAGATTTTCCTCGTAACACTAGCCATGCTTTGATTGCTATCAATTGCTCTCATGATGCTTGGATTGTAGATTCAGGTGCAGCACACCACATGGCTGCCACAAAATAAGTCCATTATTCATTGGATTCATGCAAAGGTCCTCCTATTATGCTGGGGTACAAATCTCCAATCGAGGTCACCAGTAAAGGAAGAATTGAACTCACAAACGGAAGCTTCGAGAATGTGCTACATGTTCCCAAAATTTTCGTCAATCTTCTCTCTGTGTATCAGATGAAAAACCCTGGCACCAGAAAGAGTGTCATATTCACACCTGATGTAGTGGATATCTATGACATGCAAACCAATTGCATGGTTTCTACCGGTGAGGTAAATCATTAATCTAGACTCTACACATTTTTTTGAATTTATTGAACCAAATTTTGCATTACTACTTACCCATGTTGATGAAAGCAGTAGGATATGGCACGAAAGGTTCACGCATTTAAATTTCAGATATATGCAACAAATTAGCAAGCAGGGAATGGTTGATGGTCTACCCTACATCCACTTCTCCAAAGGAATTTGTGAGGGATGTGTTCTTGGAAAACACCCTTAAGAGAAATTTGACAAAGGAAAGACTCAGAAGGATTCATTTCCTTTAAATCTGATCTATAGTGACCTCCTGGGTCCTTTTCCACATCCATCAATTAGAAAATAAAGGTACATTCTCATTTTTGTTGATGATTTCTCACGCTTCACATGGATTTTCTTTCTTAGGAAAAAATCAGAGGTCTTTCAACACCTCAAAGATTTCAAAGCCCTTGTTGAGACACAGTCAAGAAAGAAAATCAAAGTCCTCCGAACATATAATGGGGGAGATTATTTCAACCATGAGATACAAAATATTTGTCACGAGGTCAGGATTCATTTGCAGCACACAGTTCCATATACTCCGCAACAAAATGGAGTTGATGAACATGAAAATAGATCTCTAAAAGAGATGGCATCTTGCATGCTACATGGAAAGTCACTTCCACAGAGATTATGTGTTGAAGAACTTAATTATGCAACCAACATCCAAAAAATATCTCCACATAGATATGTCAAGGATAAGACCCCCTACAAGGCTTGGAGCAGACTCAAACCGAAAGTGACCCACTTCCATATTTTCGGTTCACGTGCAAGGGCCAGGATTCCCTCTGAGAAGAGGAAGGCACTTGATCCACAGAGCACAAGGTGTATCTTTGTTGGATACCCCGATGGTGTGAAAGGATACAGACTCATTGATATTTCCTTAGACCGGTTCATCATTGAGCGTAGTGTCCAATTCAAGGAAACTGTCTCGCATGTACCTTAGCAACCGCATGTAGACAATTTTTTTCTTCCACTTGTCAGAGATGATGAGCATGCACATGCCGACACTTCTTAAAATGAGAGTTATGATTCAGAGTATTCAGATGATCCAAATAAAGAGTCAGTACATTCAGATGCAAATTTAGTGCATGCAGATGCAGTTGCAAAGCCAGAGTAGAGGCACAAGTGGGCCAAGACTACTCTTCAGGATGTATGAGATCTTGTTGGCGATCCAACCGATATTGGGAGCACTTGATCTGATTTCAAGGAGCCTTCTCTTGCATTTAATGCCATTGAATCGATGCTACCCATGCATATTTTCTTGGTTCAGTCTTCAGATTCACAGTCCTATGGTGAGGCTGCTAGAAATCCATTTTGGGAATCCGCCATGCAGGAGGAGTACAACTCCCTCCTTGTTGGAGGCAGGCCAAAGCAGAAAAGCAAGACGTTTTTGGGGAAGAAAGAATGCACGAGGAAAGCGACAGCTGGAAGGAAGAACAACCCACACACATGCGAGGAAGACCTAACGACGATAGGGTTAGGGTTTTGGTAATGCATTGTAATGGACGAAGAGCCAAAAAACGTATAAATATAGATACTTAGGTATCATAGGGTGGTTTTTGGGTTGTTTTTGTAAGGGTCGGAATACGATAGAAATAAGTTGTTATTGTAGAAAGAACTGTTGTAGCAAACCACTATGTGATATTTTTCTGTATGTTCTATTTTGTATAAGTTGTTGAGCTAGAGAGGATGAATGAGGGTAGATCTTGAGGGTTAGATTATAGGCTGGGGAGCCTGGTGTGATCTAGTTTTCCTCATATAGATCTTATCCAACTGTGAAGGATTGTAAGGCGTGCGATGCTGTAGATGTGGAAATACTATAATAAAAGAGCTAAGAGACAAATCTTTATGGACATAGCCCAGGAGGGGGTGAACCACGGTAACATCTGTGTTATGTGATGAATGCATGCATATATTTATTGTCTTCAGTTGTTACTGTTATGCTTAATGAATGAGTTGTTATATTTCCTGCTTATTTGTCAATAACAATACATTGCGTTTACTAGTTATAATAATGGTTCAATATTCAGTTCTCATATCTCGCACTCAATCCTAGGCTGTAAACACCTGATTCTTACATCCACCCATTAAATCTATCTCGGGTGAGACTTTGCAGCGCATTCTGTGTACTTTGTTGCCTTTTGGTTTACCGGGGGGGGGGGGGATCATTTTAGAGGCTTTGTTGGAACCCCGAACAAACATGAACCCTGGGTCAATACAAACTCAGACAGAATAAAAGAGTAAGTAAGAGGCGAAGCCAACAGATGGTTCTGTTTCCGTTGGTAGGAACAAGAGAGGCTTGAGTAGATGAGATAACTTGAAGACCTGTCGGAGGCAGATCAAGAAAATATTAGGGTAGAGAGCAATGAGCCATTAGAAGGGAATGTCGAGACCGTGAAATCCAACAAAAGCAGAGATCGAAACTTGGTGAAGAACCAAAGAGCTGGAGTTTTCACAAAAAGATAATAGAAAACCTAGAATAACACCCCAAAAATATCTTGAGAAATACATGTTTACTGATTTACGCAAAGTCTTTTTCTGTTATTTTTCACACTTAATGCAGTAGTGGATACTAAGGTTGAAGGATAATTACGCAATGAATCGGATTCCACAGCTCGAGTGGATCCCAATACAGATTGAGTAGCTACAACAGGTGAACAACAAATTCACCTTGCGTAGTAGATTTTTGGCTTTACAATATTGTGGCAGGTTTCATAAAAAATTTTGCAGTCGACACAGTGAAGTCATATAGAGCAGTGGAGAAGTAATTTCTATGAGGAACTCAAGGAAGGTACATTATATTGTTGTATATGTCTATTAAGATACTGTTATACAACAAAGGTGTACTGAAAATGGCGTCAGACAACTAAATTTCCTTGCGTGCATGGGGGAAGGGGGGAGGCACTGACAGAAAGAGGAGAAATGGAAGGAGGAAAGGATAAGGGAAAGAAGGAGGAACCCTTGGACCCAATCATGATGGATGACGACTAGATCCGGTGGATCTTGGAGACAACCAGAAAGATGTGTAGCGGAGTACCCTACCAATACAAGGTGAATACCAAGAAGAGAGCCGTAGCCACAAGGGAAGGCTTGGCGAGTGATGAGGAAGAGTTAGAGGATCTCCAGGCTATGGAGAAGATGGAGGAAATCCTATGTGAAACATATGAGAGGAAGACAAGAGGTCCAAGAATGGGAAGAGAAGGCAACAATCCTATCCATATTAATGTCAGTGTGGAACCCATAAACCCATGTACGACTAATACACCAAAGAGAAAACCACCGTTTAGACAACCAAAGTTTGGAATAAGTTCGACAGCAGGAAGTACATCTACACAAGGAGTAACAAACGAAGGAGCCAGTTCAGGCAGCACTAGTCAAGTATCGACACCATGTGGAGGTAGCAGTTTAACGTTCAGAATGGCAGGACATGATCCCACCATCAGGTCACCATAATTTCGAGGAGAAGCAACATAAGACCCTGAGAAACACTTGTTCATTTGTGCAAATATTTGGTAGGAAAAGTAGATCATTGATGAAGATACCAAACTTGCACAGTTAGCTATTATGCTAAGAGACCGCGCACTAGACTGGTACATGAGTCTGGATGCAAACAGTGCACTAGGGATGACAAGGACATTGACATACATTAAGAAGTTACTGATAAATGAGTTCCAGAAGGCGAGCTCAGAGGATCAATACATGAATGAGATGATAGAAATCCAACAGAAACCAGGAGAATCTATATGGGAGACTGACCAAAAATTCAAGCGACTGAAGGGGAAATTGAAATACCTCATGACCGATATGAAACATTAGCACTTGTTTGTTAATTCACTGCTCCCACACTTAAAATACCCATTGCGACAAAAAAAGTTTCGGATGCAGGAAGAGGCTCTACAAGCATCCCTACAATTGCAAGAAAATTAGTACCAACAGATAGATCTAACTATTGAAGAACTAAAGGAGGATTTGAAGAACTTAACATTCCAACTCAACCAGAATAAGAATAAGGATAAACAGGAAGCCGTTTGGTGTACTACATGCAGGACAGAAGGACACCACAAGAACGAATTCCCAACATTCACGCAGTATATGGAAATAGGAATGCCAAACCCGTTACCAACAGGAGGACCATGGTGTGAAGTGTGCAAGAAACCGGGTCACGACCCATATCACTGCCCAATGATGCAGAAATACCAGACTGTCCCAAAGAGTTCATATTGAAACTTTTGCATCTCAGTGGGCCATGATGACAAAGAGTGTAGAACTATGAAGTTGATGCGAGAAAGGACATCAGATGCATATAGAGTGCAGGCCAAAATGATGACTGGGCAAGCCGCACCACAGTTTAATCAATTTCCAGCTCCATACAACACTGTGTAGCAGTAGTATAATACTGCGCAACAACCATATAATAACGTGCATCCGTAGTACAAAATGACACAAAATCAGTACAATACCACACAATATAATAAGGAACCTTGGTATAATGCACCGAGAGGAGATCGAGCAGGCTACAGAGGTGGCAGATGAGCGAGAGGAGGTTTTGGACGAGGTAGAGGACTAGTCGTATTTCACAATTGTTAACAACCAAGACACTATGCAAGGGAATGTTCGCTTCCACCAGCAAATTGTATGTATTGTCGCGCATCAGACCACAATGCAGAGGAATGTACGACACTACTAGTAAAGATCCAGGAAAAGAGGAACCAAAACAACCAGAATGTTTAGTGGATCTCAGCCGAAGCAAGGGATGAAGGACAAAATATCAACATAGTTACTCGCGAAGGAGCTAAAATAGGGGATGACGTTGTTCGACAAGAGCCAACACAAAATCAATGGGTGAAAAAGAACGTCGAACCAAGGAAGCAGTTCGACACGTAGAAGGAGAGGGAGATATTTAAGGAAGCCATAAAAGAATTCCAGAAGGAGGACATTGCGACAACTTCAACTGCGAAACAAAGTAAGGAAGCACCAGATACAAAATGCCTCCATTATTGGATCATACCATCGAGATACATTCCATGGGACAAGTAAGTACAATCAAAGGCTTTATGCAATCATGTGTAAAAGTATTAAATGATCCATCATCTATGAAAATATTGCAAAACATACTAGAAAAATGTAGTATGTAGACAAAAGGAAAACTAGAACAAAAAACAGTCAATCACCTGCATACTAGGAGAATAAAAAGTAGGGAGTTCATATTGAATGGAAACATTGGAGACTTCAACATGGGAGACATCATACTATATTTTGGATCTGAGGTCAATGTGTTACCAAAGAAGAAATGGCAATGCATGGGAAAGCCCACATTAGGATATTCACCAGTTCAACTAAAACTAGCAAACCAACACAGAGTCTTACCAATCGGTAGACTGAAAGGAGTAATAATAGACCTGGACAAGGTACGTACTAAAGCAGATTTTGAAGTCATTGAAATAGTGGATGGCACAACACCATACCCAACGTTGCTTGGTTTGGATTGGGTGTTTGAAAACCAGGCCATAATCAACTTGAAGACCAGAAAAATGACATTTGAGTAAGGAGAATACAGGGTTATTGCACCATTAGACCCATCAGAGGGGGAGAGGTTTGTAGAACCTACTTGTTTGGACTTAGAGGAAATCGACTAGTTGTACAGAACAACTGCGCGTGATGAGGATTACGTTAACTCAACTGTAGACATAATACTCAGTTGGCAGAGCATTACTTCATGTGCAACAGACTCAGACACCGATTTAGAGAATTGAAACAAAGGCTACACGAAGTGTCCACGAGAATAAGTGCAAGAATAGACAACACAGTAAGATGGGTAGGCACGGAAATAAGGGGACCACCTAGTTTCCACGGAGTAAACGATTTGGAAACATTTTTGGCACAGTACAAAGACGCGGTTTCAGAGAACCAAAGAATGTTAGCACTGGATATATCACTCAAGGCCACACCTACAAGATGGTGGGGCGCATAGAAAGAGACAATCATAGATTGGTACCAATGTAAGTGGTTACTACGCATAAGGTTTGGCGCAGAACATAAAAACAACAAGCATCATAAGTATGATGGACAAGGGGCACTAGAAAAACACTTGGAGGAGTGTAGAATGCTGTGGAAAATGACACCCCAAGAGGAATGGCCTCATCATTTTATACACACCCTGGAGGGCATACTAATGAACTGGTATACAGACCAAGAATTGTGTAAAGTAACTACGACTTGGACGACATTGCAATAGAATTTTACAGTCACTTTCTCGTTCGAGCATGAGAACCCCAACATATACGCCACTCTTAAATAGATAAGAGGAGTGATATTCATCAAAGAACCAGAAGTAGAAGTTATCATAGAAGAACAACAACGAAACAGATGGACAGTTAAGGAACTATTGTCACGTTACCATGTGCAAGAGGAAGCACCATATGAAGACGATCCACGCGATATTCGGATCGAGGAAGCATAAGCCGAAAGAGAAGTAGAAGGACCACCTATCGAATCAAAAGTCATTGCTGCGCTAATCAAGGTAGAGAAAGTCAACATTGGGAAAGCTGAGAATCCCAAGATGGCCAACATCGGAGATTACTGGGATGAGAAAACGGTAGAAATCATAACAGAGTTATTGGGAGAATACAAAAACTTGTTTCCCACAATATTTACAGAGATGAAGGGTAGAACAAGAGATCTAGGAGAAATGAAGATACCACCCAGACCTGAAGCGAGATCAGTCAGACAACGACCATATAGATTGAATCCGATATATAAGAAGAAAGTCAAAGCTGAGATCGACATGATGCTCGAAGCCAGAATCATAGAACCGGTTGAAGAATCAGAATGGATAAGCCTGATGGTAGTTCAGGACAAGAAACAAGGAGGGATCAGGATATGCATTGACTTGAGAAAGTTGAACGATGCATGCCTACATGACCCATTCCCTACACCTTTCACGGATGAAGTGTTAGAAAACATAGGAGGACATGAAGCTTACTCATTTACTGATGGATTCTCAGGCTACCATCAGATCAAGCTAGCATGGGAAGACAGATACAAGACCATGTTCGCGACATAATGGGGGTCCTACCATTACATAGTCATGTCGTTTGGACTTAAGAATGCACCAACACTATTTTCTAGAGTAGTCGTCGCCGGGTTTAAAGAATTCATCCACCACTTTCTCGAAGAATACCTGGATGATTGGATAGTCTATAGTTTGTTGAAAGAAAATGTAGAAGTCTTACGACTGATGTTAGAAATATGTAGACAGTGCCAGATATCACTGAACATAAAGAAATGCATATTCAGAACACCGTTTGGGATACTATTGGGCCATATAGTATGAAAACAAGGTTTACTCGTAGATCCTGCAAAGATCATAGTAATTGTTAACTTACCAGCACCAAAAACATTCCGTCATCTAAGAGCGACGTTGGGACACAGAGGATACTACATGAAATTTATCAAAGGGTATATGCAGATTATGGAACCAATGGAAAAGTTGTTAAGAAAGGATACAAAGTTTCAGTGGAACGACGAATGTCAACATGGTCTGGAGACACTGAAGGAAAATATGGTCACCACACCAATATTAGTATTTCCAAATTGGGAGAAGACATTCCACGTACATGTAGATGCATCAACCATAACACTTGGAGCTATCTTGGTGCAACCAGGAGCGAGAGACTTGGATCACCTGATAACATTTGTGAGCATAAAGTTATTAGAATCAGAACAAAACTACAACACTACAAAGCGAGAAGGCCTAGCTATGGTCTACACACTACAGAAATTCAGAGATTATTTATTGGGGAAACACTTTAAGATGTTCACAGATCACTCAGCCCTGAAATACCTAGTCAACAAGCTAGTGTTGGGGGGGAGAATTTGTCGATGGTTACTACTGTTTCAATAATTTGACTTTGAAGTAACCGTCAAGCCATGAAAACTGAATGCAGGAACTGACCACCTAACAAGGGTCATGAACAGGGAAGAACCTTCAAATTTAGAAGACAAATTTTTGGATGCACAACTATTTTTAGTCTAGATCGTTGACGATTACTTTGCAGATATTATTTAGTACTTGAGTATAGGTACTGTGCCACAAGAATATAACACCACACAGAGGAAAAACCTGGTAGTCCGCATTGCCGACTATCAACTGATTGCAGGACACTTATACAAAATGGGCACAGATAGCATCTTGCGAAGGTACGTGCTAGAGCATGAAAGACCAAGAGTCTTAGCAGAAGCCCACAAGGGAATAATAGGAGGACATTACACAGGCAAAGCTATCGCGCAGAAGGTATTGCGTGCAAGACTATGGTGGTCGACAATTCACCGAGACTTGAAATAATACTGTCAGAGATGTGATGTCTGTTAAAGGGTCGGTAAACCCAATAGAAGGGAAGAGATTCCATTGCAACCACAAGTAACATTACAGGCATTCGATAAGTGGGAAATAGACTTTGTGGGTCCAATCAACCCACCAGCAAAAATAACAGGATCTAGGTACATTATCACCACAACGAAGTACCTAACAATATGGGTGGAAGCCACACCAGTGAAGGATTGGAGCATAGAAACAACAATGCACTTTTTGTTTGAACAAGTAATCACTATATTTGGATTCCAAAGAGTTTTGATGAGCGACCAAGGCACACACTTTATAAACAACACCATCATCGCTATGACTGAAGAGTTTGGAGTCCATCATCAGAAGAGCACACCATATCACCCACATGCAAATGGCATAATGGAAGAATTCAAAAAAATCTTAGAGAACGCGTTGACAAAGATCTGTAACATCAATAGGGACAACTGGGACCTCAAGGTACCAGCAATATTATGGGCCTACAAGACTACGTGCAAAAAATTGACAGGGAACACACCATTTAAACTGGTCTATGGCCAAGAAGCAGTGGTGCCATTAGAATTATTAGTACCAAGATTGCGTGTAGCAGGAATCACACATATGACAGAATGAGGCACAGTACAGGAGAGACTAAATCAGTTAATGACCATAGAGGAAGATCAAATCCTAGTAGGATTCCACCAACAAGTTCAGAAAGCAAGGGAAAAATCTTGGCATGACATACACATAAAGAAGAAAACTTTCAAGGAAGGAGATCTAGTATTGTTGTATGATAACAAATTGTTTCAACACCTAGGGAAGCTCAAAATGCATTGGTTAGGACCGTACAAAGTAAATACTATCATAGATGGAGGAGTTGTGCAGTTGAGAGATTTATCAAGCGCAGAACTCAGAGGAATAATCAATGGGATCCGACTGAAGCTGTACAAGGACAGTCGACCACCCATCGCGTAGTTAAAAAAAAATAAAAAAAAGTGTTAAACAATACCAAGAGGCAAAGTGTGCCGAAAGAGCACACACATTTAGGAACACAAACTCTGCGAGGAGAAGCAAAATGGCCATGTGAAAAGGGAAACAAGCGGGAAACAAAAATACGATAAAAGAAGTATGAAAAGATGGAGTCGGGTGGAATTAAAGGATGGAAAGGACTGATGGGATGCCACATTAATCACGCCAACTGGAGACGGCAAGGAAAATTAATGGAAAGTATGAAAGAATCATAGGTGCATTGAACCCACAATTAAGGAAGTGTCCTCGACAAGCTTCATGGGATACCCATACAACACACTGATGTGGGAACAAAGACTCCATTTGTGAAAGGAGAGAAGACATAAAGTGATAGAGGTTAAGGAGCACAGAGCCGAATTCACAGAGGTCACAGAGACCATCCAAACTCAGCAAAAATTCGACATTCACTGCCATGGCACCACCAAAGCAAGCAGAAGCAAGCCAGAGTGCCAGACCAACCAAGGTTAAATCCAGGTCATGGGTACAGTTGGAAGAAAATGAACAACAACCATCGGAGATCGTCAATGTCGACGAAATCCCATCTCCAGACACAACACTGGTGAACCCCACACCTATAGTGGATGAAACCCAACAACCAGCACCGGAGGGCATGGACATACATAGACCGATAGAGGTACAGGAGCAACATAACTAGAATATAGAAACCATGAAGGAGGTGCTTCCAGAGAACACTGAAGCAGCTCCAAAAGTCAATGGAACGACGATGAATCAGGGAGCAAAAATCGAACCAGGCGATTCGCAAACCACCGTGTCATATAACCCACCAGAAAGAATAATAGAGGTCGCAGGTTGGCTAGAAGGGTATTCCAAAGCACAAACAACAACCGTTGGAACTTCGAGCCAACTATTGCCAAAGAAAGACAAGCAGCAGGTACCAAGGTCACCTCGCAGGCACCCTGTCACAACAATAATTCTACTGCGTATACCAGATGGGCTATGAGTGGGATCAGACTTATTCGGTCATATTGACAAGCTAAAATACTCGGACCATGATGTAGCAGACGCAGACAATTTTTTGGAATTTGCAAAGAGAGTGTACATGGAGATGGTGGGCGTAAATTCAATTGGGTAACCGATGGATCAACCACTCCTTTGGGCAAAAAGGTTGGAGAAAAAAGGAATCTTACGTCTGTTGGATCTACCACATTTTGGCAGAGGTCAGTACGTAGGTGCGTGCGTCAAAAAAATGTTAGCAGTCACACATGGTGGAGACATCTGGCTGGACAAGCTCGTCTCGATAGACATAGAGCTTATTGCAAGCATAACAGGATTGTCATCCTGGGGCATGGATCCAACGCAGTTTCTAGACGAAAAAACCAAGGAGAAATCCCTAGAAAAAGAAATGAAGAAGAAGTATGTCACTAATAGGGTGACACGAGAAATAATTCTCAAGAGGATTAATGATGTCGCCACACAAATGGGCGCAAAAATCTTAGCCTGTAAGCTGCTGAGAAAATGCCACAGAGAGGAAGTTCGAGCTAGGGTTGTCGCAGTTGCATCCCAATGCATCAAGGGCACCACAGTGAGATGGGCACGCTATCTCTTGAACTTATTTCTAGATGACTGCAAGGATGAAAAGGATCTAGGAACAAAGTTTCACTATTCATGGCAAATCATGTTAATAGCCTTTATGGGATGGAGAGAACCAAGGTGTAAATTTTTGTACCAGACCCAAACCAAACCAGGGAGCGAGATATCGATTGTTGAAAGCCATGTTGGATGATAAGCACAAAAGGATGAAGGAGTCCATATTTGAAGGATACCTACACGACCTGCAGGAAGCCATCTCCAACATGTGGAGGATAACACCAGAGGCTGTCGCACGATTTTGGTACATCGCCAACTTCAAGGCCACAATACATGCGATGTGGATATAGGCATGGAAGGATCCCAATAAACAATGGCTACAAATGTGCTATTGTATCACAAAGGGTGACATCAACATGGTCATCAACGAATGGGACGACAAGTGGAAGATTCCAGTCCTCACCCAGGACTTGCCGGAAAGAAAAATAGAAGAAGAGGAAGGGCAGGGAGAAACAAAGCCTCAGAAAATCCAAGTGCCCAAGAAACGAAGGATGGGATAGAAAAAACAACACAGACAAATGAAGGCACAATGAATATGGGGACCCAGAAGGGGAAAAAGGAGAATACGCAGTTGGCCAAAGAACAACAGAAGTAGTCTGAGGCAATGTAGGGGACCACCCAAAGTACCAACCCACAAGAACCAGGTGGGAATAAGAGGCCAACTATACAGATAGGAAGAGCGTGCAAGAAAACAAAGGCCCAAAGAACACCACCAAAGTATATGATCACGAACAACGATGGAGAAATGATAGCCCAAATGGTCCAGGATTGTCTAGCTGAGGAATTTGACCATGTTGCACACCACAGGGATAGTATTCAAGAGGAGCTGGTAGACATGCAACAATTCCTCAAACGAATTGAGGAAGTACACACAGCAGGAAGCAGCATGGGAACAGGGCCATCAACACTGCAGACAGAGGGAAGATTGGAAGAAGGAGAGCGCTATCCAGTCCATACAATACTGCAGCCAAACACAAAATTCCACATCACACCCGATATGCTACGTATGGATGCTATTTTTAGGAAGACACCCCTAAAAGACTTATCTCAAATCCAACTGGTGTTGACACAGATGCCATCCAGGTCACTACACAAGTTACAGGTTAGTGTAAACCACGAGGTATAATCTCGTGCACGTAAAAAATTAGTAGAATTGCAATAGGAAACAGAGAAGCAAGATGCGCTGGAAATAGTCTATGAGCAGGCTAAGTTCAAGATCCAAGAGGAAAAGGAGCGTAGGAAAGGATTGGAGTAGAGAGTGGCAGGAACTTACAAGAAGATTCCAAAGTCCATGCAGGGGGAGAAAATATCAGCAGTAGAACAGATTGATCATATTACGCAGGCAATTGATCAATACTAGAAGGGGATCGAGAATCTCTGAGAACAGCTCACACCCACTAATCCACCAACAGTGAAGGAGAAAAGGAAGCAGGAAGAAATAGCGTAGCTGCAGGAGATAGAAAAACAGGTCCACACAACCACCGACTTGTTTGATCAAGCAACATAACATTGGACAAAGTTAGAGGAGGATCAACAGGTCCAAAGGTGGGACAAGGAAGAAGAAAGGATCAACACAACGATCCAAGACCTCAAGCAGAGGCAAAAGACAATGGCTATCACAGAGCGCATCAAAGGGGCATATGACATGAAGAAATTGCAAGCAGAACTCACCACTGCGCAAACACAAAAACAA
>JASDQU010101619.1:130668-211351 GCA_032191745.1 Picea mariana | reverse complement strand
AAATATCAGCAGTAGAACAGATTGATCATATTACGCAGGCAATTGATCAATACTAGAAGGGGATCGAGAATCTCTGAGAACAGCTCACACCCACTAATCCACCAACAGTGAAGGAGAAAAGGAAGCAGGAAGAAATAGCGTAGCTGCAGGAGATAGAAAAACAGGTCCACACAACAACCGACTTGTTTGATCAAGCAACATAACATTGGACAAAGTTAGAGGAGGATCAACAGGTCCAAAGGTGGGACAGGGAAGAAGAAAGGATCAACACAACGATCCAAGACCTCAAGCAGAGGCAAAAGACAATGGCTATCACAGAGCGCATCAAAGGGGCACATGACATGAAGAAATTGCAAGCAGAACTCACCACTGCGCAAACACAAAAACAAGAGAGACATGCTCAAATGGAAGCACTGCAAGAGCTGGTAGCAGAAGTCCTGTCACAGGCAGAGGAAGCCAAGGCATAGATAGCACAGACTCAGGCATAATGCGCAGAATTGGTCAGTGACAAAGTTGCAGTCCAGATAGTGGACACACTCAAGGAGAATACTGCACATGCATAGACATAGCAATAGAGCTAATGGAAAAGTTCCAGGCGATCACCAAGGAGATAGAGGAAGCACACAAAGGTTAGGTGGCTAGAGATGAGCCACATGTAAATGTTGGAGGCCTGTTGGAGGCAGGCTGAAGCAGAAAAACAAGGCATTTTTGGGAAAGAAAGCATGCACAAGGAAAGCGATAGCTGGAAGGAAGAACAACACGCGCGCATGTGAGGAAGATCGAATGATGGTAGGGTTAGGGTTTTGGTAATGCATTGTAAAGGCCGAAGAGTCAGAAAACGTATAAATATAGATACTTAGGTATCATATGGTGGTTGTCATGTTGTTTTTGTAAGGATTGGAATACGATAGAGTTACGTTGTTATTGCAGAAAGAACTGTTGTAGCGAACCCCTATGCGATATTTTGTTGTATGATCTATTCTGTATAAGTTGTTGATCTAGAGAGGACGAAGGAGGGTAGATATTGAGGGTTAGATCGCAGGTTGGGGAGCCTGGTGCGATTTAGTCTGCCTCATATAGATCTTACCCAATTGTGAAGGATTGTAAGGCGTGTGACGCTGTAGATGCTGAAATACTATAATAAAAGAGCTGAGAGCCAAATCTTTGTGGACATAGCCCAGGAAGGGGTAAACCATGGTAACATCTGTGTTATGTGATGAACGCATGCATATCTTTATTGTCTTTAGTTGTTATTGTTATTCTTAATGAATGAGTTGTTATATTTCCTTCTTATTCGTCAATAACATTACATTGTGTTTACTAGTTATAATAATGGTTCAATATTCAGTTCTCATATCTCGCACTCAATCCTAGGCTGTAAACACCTGAGTCTTACAACCACCCATTAAAGTTATCTCAGGTGAGACTGCGTAGCGCATTCTGTGTGTTGTGTTTCCTTCTGATTTACCAGGGGGGGCAATAGTTTTACAGGATTTGTTGAAACCCCGAACATACATTAACCCTGGGTCAATACAAACTCAGATAGACTAGAAGAGTAAGTAAGAGACTAAGCCAACAAATCCAGTGCGCGTTGATTGTAAGGCGCGCGACACTGTAGATGCAAAAATACTATAATAAAAGAGCTAAGAAACATATTTGTGGACGTATCCCAGGAGGGGGTGAACCATGGTAACATCTGTGTTATGTGATGAATGGATGCATATCTTTATTGTATTCAATTGTTATTGTTATGCTTAATGAATGAGTTGTTATATTTCCTGCTTATTCGTCAATAACAATACATTGCGTTTACTAGTTATAATAATGGTTCAATATTCAGTTCTCATATCTCGCACTCAATCCTAGGCTGTAAACACCTGAGTCTTACAACCACCCATTAAAGATATCTCGGGTGAGACTGCACAACACATTCGGTGTGCTGTGTTGCGTTCTGGTTTACTAGGGGGGACAATATTTTTAGAGGCTTTGTTGGAACCCCAAATAGACATAAAACCTGGGTCAATACAAACTCAGACATAATAGAAGAGTAAGTAAGAGATGACGCCAACAAATGGTTCTGTTGCCGTTGGTAGGAACAAGGGAGGGTTGAGTAGATGAGATAAGTTGAAGACCTGCCAGAGGCAAATCAAGAAAAGATTAGGTCAGAGAACAATGAGCCATTAGAAGGGAATGTTGAGACCATGGAATCCCACAAAAACAAAGATAGAAACTTGGCTAAGAACCAAAGAGCTGAAGTTTTCACAGAAAGATAATAGAAACCCTAGAATAAAACCCTGGAAATATCTTGAGAAATATGTTTTTACTGATTTACACAAAGTCTTTTTCTGTGATTTTCCACACTTACTGTAGGAGTGGATACGAAGGTTGAAGGATAATTACACAATGAACCAGATTCAATAGCTCGAGTGGACCCTAGTACAGATTGAGCAGCCACAACATGTGAACAACAAATTCACCTGCGCAATAGATTTTTGGCTTGACAATATTGTGGCAGGTTTCATAACAGAATTTGTAGTTGACACAACGAAGTCGTATAGCACAACAGAGAAAGAATTTCTACGAGGACCTCGAGGAAGGTACATTAGATTGTTGTATACGTCTATTAAGATACTGTTATACAACAAAGGTGTACTGACAATGGAGTTAGACAACTAAATTTCCCAGTGTGCATGGGGGAAGGGGGGGAGGCACTGACAGAAAGAGGAGAAATGCAATGAAGAAATGATAAGGGAAAGAAGGAGGAACCCTTGGACCCAATCATGATGGATTACGACCAGATCCGATGGATCTTGGAGACAACTGGAAAGACATGTAGCGGAGTACCCTACCAATACAAGGTGAATACCAAGAAGAGAGCCGTAGCCGTGAGGGAAGGCTTGGCGAGTGATGAGGAAGAGGTAGAGGATCTCCGGGCTATGGATCAGATTGAGGAAATCCTACGTGCAACATATGAGAGGAAGATAAGAGGTCCAAGAATGGGAAGAAAAGGAAAAAATCCTATCCATATTAATGTAAATGTGGAACCCATAAACCCATGTGTGACTAATACACCAAAGAGAACACCATCATTTAGACAATTGAAGTTAAGAAGAATTCTGACAACAGGAAGTACATCTACTCAAGGAGAAACATCTGAAGGAGCCAATTCATGCAACACTAGTCAAGTATCTACACCATGCAGAGGTAACCGTTCAACGTTTAGAATGACAGAACACGATCCCACCATCAAGTTACCATAATTTTGAGGAGAAGCAACAAAAGACCCTGAGAAACACTTGTTCATTTGTGTAAAGATATGGGAGTCAAAGCAAATCACTGATGAAGATACCAAACTTGCACAATTAGCTATTATGCTAAGAGACCGTGCACTAGACTGGTACATGAGTCTCGATGCAAACAGTGCACCAAGGACGACAAGGACACTGACAAACATTAAGAAGTTAATGATAAATGATTTCCAGAAGTTGAGCTCATAGGATCAATACATGAATGAGATGATAGAAATCCGACAGAAACAAGGAGAATCTGTATGGGAGATCAACCGGATATTCAAGCGACTGAAGGGGAAATTGAAATACCTCATGACCGATATGCAAAATCGACACTTGTTTGTTAATTCACTACTCCCACACTTAAAATACCCATTGTGACAACAAAAGTTTCAGACGTAGGTAGAGGCTCTACAGGAAGCCCTACAACTTGAAGAAAATCAATACCAATAGACATATCCAGCTATTGAAGAACTAAATGAGGATTTGAAGAACTTAACATTCCAACTCAACCATAATAAGAACAAGGATAAACGAGAATCCATTTGGTGTACTACATGTAGGATAGAAGGTCACCACAAGAACGAATGACCAACATTCGCACAATATATGGAAGCAGGAATGCCAAACCCATTACCAACATGAGGACCATGGTGTGAAGTATGCAAGAAACCGGGTCACGACCCATATCACTACCCGATGATGCAGAAATACCAGACAATCCCAAAGAGTTCATATTGCAACTTTTGCAAGTAAGTGGGCCATGATGACAAAGAGTGTAGAACTATGGAGTTGATGTGAGAAAGGACATCCGATGCATATAGAGTGCAGGCCAAAATGATGACTGGGAAAGCCACACCACAGTTTAATCAAGTTTCAGCTCCATAAAACACTGTGCAGTAGCAATATAATACTGCACAATAACCATATAAGAATGCGCATCCGCAGTACAACACAACACAACCTCTGTACAATATCGTGCAGTATAACCAGGAGCCTCATTATAACACACTGAGAGGAGATCGAGCAGGATACAAAGGTGGAGGATGAGCGAGAGGAGGTTGTGGACGAGGTAGAGGACCAGTCGTATGTCACAATTGTCAACAACCAGGACACTATGCAAGGGAATGTCCTCTTCCACCAACAACTTGTATGTATTGTCGTGCATTGGACCATGATATAGAGGAATGCCCAACACTACTAGTAAATATCCAGGAAAAGAGGAACCAGAACAACCAAAATGTTCAGTGGATCTCAGTCGAAGCAAGGGATGAAGGACAAAATATCAACACAGTTACTCACAGAGGAGCTAAAATAGGGGATGATGTTGTTCGACAAGAGCCAACACAAAATCAATGGGTGAAAAATAACATCGAAACAAGGAAACAGTTCGATGCACAGAAGGAGAAGGAGATATTTAAGGAAGCCATACAAGAATTCCAGAAGGAGGACATTGCGATGACTTGAGCTGCGCAACAAATTAAGGAAGCACCAGAGTATGAAATGCTTCCGTTATTGGATCATACCAATGAGATACATTCCATGGGACAAGTAAGTACAATCAAAGGATTTCTGCAATCATGTGTAAAAGTATTAAATGATCCATCATCTATGAAAATATTGCAAAACATACTAGAAAAATGTAGTATGGAGACAAAAGGAAAACTAGAACAAAAAACAATCAATCACCTGCATACTAGGAGAAGAACAAGTAGGGAGTTCAGGCTGAATGCAAACATTGGATACTTCAACATGGGAGACATCATACTAGAGTTGGGATCTGAGGTCAATGTATTACGAAAGAAGACATGACAATGCATGGGAGAGCCCACATTAGGATATTCACCAATTCAACTAAAACTAACAAACCAACACAGAGTTTTACCAATCGGTAGACTGAAAGGAGTAACAATAGACCTGGATGGGGTACGTACTAAAGAATATTTTGAAGTCATTGAAATAGTGGATGACACAACACCATACCCAACGTTGCTTGGTTTGGATTGGGCGTTTGAAAACCAGGCCATAATAAACTTGAAGACTAGAAATATGACATTTGAGTCAGGAGAATACAACGTTATCACACCATTAGAACCATTAGAGGGAGAGAGGTTTGTAGAACCTACTTGTTTGGACTTAGAGGAAATTGGCCAGTTTTACAGAACAACTGCGCATGATGAGGATTATGTAAACCCGACGGTAGACGAAATACTCTGTTGGAAGAGAATTACTTCATGTGCAACAGACTCAGAAACTGGTTTAGAGATCTGGCAACAAAGGCTACACAAAGTGTCCACGAGAAGATGTGAAAGAATAGACTGTAAAGTAATATGGGTAGGCACAGAAATAAGGGAACCACCTAGTTTCCACAGAGTAAAAGATTTGGAAACATTTTTGGCACTGTACGAAGACAAAGTTTCAGAGAACCAAAGACTGTTAGAACTGGATATAGCACTCAAAGCCACACCTACAAGATGGTGGGGTGCATAGAAAGAGACAATCACATATTGGTACCAATGTCAACGGTTACTGCGCATAAGGTTTGGCGCAGAACATAAAAACAACAAGTAGCAGAAGTATGATGGACAAGGTGCACCAACGAAATACTTGGAGGAGTGCAGAACGTTATGAAAAATGACATCCCCAGAGGAATGGATTCATCATTTTATACACACCTTGGAGAGCATACCAACGAACTGGTATACAAACTAGGAATTGCATAAAGGAACTACGACCTGGACGACATTGCAACAGAATTTTACAGTCACTTTCTCGTTCGATCATGAGAACCCCAACATACACGCCGCTCTTAAACAGATAAGAGGAGTGATATTCATCAAAGAACCATAAGTAGAACTTATCACAGAACAACAACAATGGAATAAACGAACAATTAGGGAACTTTTGTCATGTTACCATGTGCAAGAGGAAGCACCAGATGAAGACGATCCGTGCGATATTTAGATCGAAGAAGCAGAAGGGGAAAAATAAATAGAAGGACCACCTATCGAATTAGTAGTCATTTCCACGCCGTTCAAGGTAAAGAAAGTCAACATTGGGACAGATGAGAATCCCAAGATGGACGACATCGGAGATTACTGGGATGAGAAAACGGTAGAAAGAATAACAGATTTATTGTGCAAATACAGTGACTTGTTTCCCGCAACATTTACAGAAATGAAGGGTATAGAAGGAGAGCTAGGAGAAATGAAGATACCACTCAGACATGAAGCGAGATCAATCAAACAACAACCATATAGATTAAATCTGATATATATGCAGAAATTCAAAGCTGAGATCGACAAGATGCTCAAAGACAGAATCATAGAACCTGTCGAAGAATCAGAATGGATAAGCCCGATGGTAGTTCAAGACAAGAAACAAGGAGGGATCAGGATATGGGTCGATTTGAGAAAGTTGAACAATGCATTCCTACATGACCCATTCCCTACACCTTTCATGGATGAAGTGTTAGAAAACGTAGGAGGACATGAAGCTTACTCATTTACTGATTGATTCTCATGCTACTATCATATCAAGATAGCGCAGGAAGATAGATACAAGACCACGTTCGCGGAAAAATGGGGGTCCTACTAGTACAGAGTCATGCCGTTTGGACTGAAGAATGCACCAACAATATTTTTTGGAGTAGTCATCACCGCGTTTAAGGAATTCATCCACCACTTTCTTGGAGTATACCTGGATGATTGGACAATCTATAGTTTGTTGAAATAACATGTAGAAGTCTTACGAATAATGTTAGAAAGATGTAGACAGTGCCAGATATCATTGAACATAAATAAATGCATATTCGGAAAACCGTTTGGGATACTATTGGGCCATATAGTATGCAAAAAAGTTTTACTCATAGATCCTGTAAAGATCACAGTAATTGTTAACTTACTATCACAAAAAACAGTCTGTCAGCTAAGAGCGGCGTTGGGACACACAAGATACTATAGGAAATTTATCAAAGGGTATGCGCAGATTATGACACCAATGGAAGATTTGTTAAGAAATGATACAAAGTTTTAGTGGAACGACGAATGTCAACACGGTCTGGAGACACTGAAGGAAAATATGATCGCTGCACATTAGCTGATAAGTATGCTATAAGCATCAGTCCTTCTAGCATCTAGGTGAAGAAAAACTCAGCCACAAGAACTTTTTGAACTAAAGTTAAAACGCTGAAAAACATTCATAGCAACATTATAATAAAAAATCCATTATAGAACAACCTTAACATATCATAAGGATCATCCAATAATGAGAATTTCAGAGTAAGAAGAAACAAGATGATGAAAAGAGGTTGACTTATTTTAATGAAAATATCTCAGGTATAATACATAACTAGAGAACAACTATGTTTAGTCAAAATATTACAAAATAGGGAGCTTTGCTCAACCATTCGAACCCAACTTATCATTCATTTGATGTATTTATAACCAAAACAATAGACAACAACTAGAGGTGCGAGTTGGCCTTCCTATACTAGGATTATCCACAAAAAGCTACTAGTCTAACATCTGTACAAGTAGATCTAACAAACTGCTAAAATCAAGAAGCTTGCTGGCAAAAACTATAACAAGATATGAATGACATGCTTTGTTGTTGCTTGGGCACATATTCTCCAGTGCCATGCGTCCTCCAAGCCTGTGTGCTAAACTCCAGTTGTCACATGTTGATCCTTGGCTCCCTCCAAATCATCATAGCCAAGAAGAAACAATGAATTCAAAATCATTGATTGTAACAACCAGTTCATAGCACCATTTCATAGTGCAACTGGTAGAAAATTACGTAGCACCCACCTCTTTAAAATTGTTCTGCAGATGATTTTGTAGCATATTCATTAGCATATTCTTTAGTGCCCTCCTATAAAACTGCTCTGCAGATTCCATAGTGCCCATTTTGTGTCTGGATAGGTGATTTTGTAGCGCCTTCGGTAGCGCAACTACATAATAGTCTCCGTGGATGATTCTATAGTGCCAGATGCTATGAAATCTTTTTGTTTTTTCCGTATGATGCAACAAATCCTCAAAAACACAAAAAGTGGATGCCTACAGTAGGTGAAAATATAATATTTCCTTGAAAACTTCAAGCTTGCAAAAACTATCACCATAAAAAATGGATTCGTCAAGCTTTCCATTTACTTTCTCAATCTGGCACTCCTCCTTGTTGAAGGAGAACTTCCCTCTGTCATAGCAACATCTCTTTCTTTTGGAGGGGCACTCCTCTCTACTGCAGGGGAATTTATTTATATTGCATCTTGTTCTAGAACATTTAAGTTCCTCTGGGCTAGATCATCCTTGAAGGGATGCAATTTTTCTTTGAGATTTCTGTTTTGGGACTGAATGCTTTTGTTTTTCCTGTATAGAGTATTGAGTTTCCTATGGAGAGGCAAGAATCTTCTTACTGTAAACCTAGCTAGATCAAGGGTTTCATTATACATATCCATGATATCCTTCATCTTCCTCCTCTTAGTCAATCTTTTCTCCTTCAAATGGGAAACTTCCTTTCTAACATCCATGAGTTGTCTAATCAATCTCTTGAAAGTGGGATTATTAGGGGGAGAGATAATGTCTACGAGTTCAATAGGCTTCTCAATAGCTTCACTCTTACCTTTGTCTTTCATATGAATAGAGTTTTTGGTCATGACCTCAATAGGTTTCCCAACTGTGTCACTTTTACCTTTAGCTTTCTTTGGGATAGAAACCTTAAGTGTGATTTTTGTTTCAAAATTTTCTTTGTGGGATGATGATCTAGTGAATGGCCTCCTAACCCTTGTCTTAGCTGCTGCAGGAGGTGAAGAAAAATGCAATTTTATCCCCTTTTTGGCTATGGCTTTAGCTGATGAAGGAACCTCCTCTAGTTTAGGTGCATGCTGAGGTGAAAATTCTCTTTGTGGGGAGTGATGGACTTCCCTCTCTTATTCATCAATTTCTTTAGGAACTTCTTTGTCTTGGGATATAGGTTTGCTCTTTCTCTTCTTACTTGTTTCTACTTGGGAAACACTACTAGCTGAAAAAGGGCTCTGCATCCTGGATTGAGGGGTAGAGGGTATATCTAGCTGCAAATTAGCAGATACAATGAACTGTTCCCAAGAAAGTTATATTTCCTTCAATTCTTCCATAACCAACATCCTGATCAACACAGAGCGAAAAACACTGGTTTCCACAACCTTGGACTTGGGTTGGACCCTATCAGCCATGTTTCCCATACTTCTGAACAGATAAAAAGGGATATTCATTAAACTTTTCCTGTGAAATGTAGCAAGAGCCTAATGTGATATTGGTATATCATGTTGAATCTTCCCCCACATGTAAAATACCTCTGTATAATTTTCAACATTTTATCAAAACCCTCAACTAGGTGGCTCCTAGGCACTCCCTTAGACAAATTGTCTTGCTGATAGTCTGGCTTGAGGAAATCCTTATAAAAGGCTGCATTAAGGGTCATATATTTGAAGAAACTCTCACCAGTGTTGGGTATCTCAGTGGCTGCTGCAATAGTGGCCTCAAATACCTCCAACTCAAGGGTTCCTACCTTGGTCTTAGTGCCATCAAAGTTTAAAGCAAACTGCCTTGCTACTTCAGGGTGTCCCCTCTACATGTTTTGACAGAAAGATAGGAAACCAACCCTTTGGAAAACCTCCATGATCATAGGCTCAACATCAAAAAGGTGCATTTCTTAAGGCTCAATCCTGACCACACTCCCACCCTTGTGATATTTCTTCTGTTGGGGTGTATCCATGGATAGAAGAAGGAGGTTAAAAACTATAATGCTATGAGGTAAGGAAACCCAATAGAGGCAAAGGTATTTTAAGATTTGAAGGTGATCCTTAATTGGTCTTTCAAGGCTTTCCTCCAATTCACCTCTAGACCAATAAGACTCTGGTTTGATGACTAAGATGGGGAAAAATATCCTCTGATAAATGATATGTAGGGAGACTGCATTGTTCAAGTTTTAGACTGTCATAAAACCACCATATAGGATCATCCTCATTCTAAGGCAAAGGCTCCTGAACATTCATTGCAAATGGACTTTGAGATGAAAATATAGGATAACACAGTGGATGCAGAGGGCTAATTATGGAACTATGAGCCTAGAATATGGAACTGGTTTTACACATAAATTGAAACATTGGAACAGGGGATCCATAGCACATTTTTGGCAGCAGTTTTTGTAGCACAGTGTGGAAAACATGAGCTAAGAGGATAAATGAGCATTCAAAGCTTTGAAGCAAATTGACTTGATTTTAGTGTAGGAAAATCTTAGTATGTAGATGGCTCAAAGTCTGTGGCAACAGAGGTAAAGGAGCTGGTAGATGGGAGAAGTTGTATTTGCAGCGTCAGGTGTTACCAAAAGATTAGACAAAAACACCTTAATGATCTTCAATAGAGTTGGATGAATCATGAAGTACCTGGACATCATAGATTTATAATGGATGATCTGCAACAATCATGGAGTCATTTTCATCCACCTTAGTCTCCAATTCACCTCAGACAGTTAATTGTGTAGCATAATGCGCAACTTTTTCTGGACTAGTAGTTTCAACAACGTCGAGCTAGGAGTAGGATTTCAAATTTGGTAAACAGTGAGAAATTCATAAATGACCAAATCATGATATTCCTTTTGAAGACAAGGGTGCTAAAAATAATAAAAGATATGACATAAGCTCCATAATGGCGAATGATGGTAAAGAGGCAGATTGTACAAATATGCTCTACGAAAACGCCTAGTGAGTTGACAACACACTTTACAAAGTTTGATTTGATTCCTTAACGGGAAAAGGGACATAATTGAGAGGATCAAGTATATGAATGGATGGAGTGACTTGTCAGGTTTGTAGAGTCATGGGGTTGATAGTGATAGCTTTCAATTCAAGTGATGAGTCAAGGATATAAACCATGAAATGAACCTAGGGTATAAACCATAGGTGTGGGTCAAAATGTGAACCAAGTCCCAAGCCTTTATTTGTTTAGACTAACCTAAGAAAATCATAAAGAGAAATTAAAACAAACTTAAAAAGAGTAATGGGTAAAAATTAAAACCTAAGGATAAAATTGACCCATGAAAACTTCATGTGATAACATTGGCTCCACAGGGGATGGCATGTTCCCTGTGAGATGCCAAGAATAAGTAGCTTTGGTGTCTTATCCTAGGGCTATGGGGTCATTTATTCAAACAAAAATGAAAAAGAAAAAGTGATATTTACAATGAATGGAAAGCCACTCATGGCTTAAGAAAAATACTTCTTCAGAAATTTCCCATTGTCAGGGCCACCAAGAACTTCATAATCCTCCAAGTTATGCAATTTATAAGTGTTACTTGAAAATACCTTAGAAATCTTGAAAGGACCAATCCACAAGGCTTCAAATTTACCATGTTTTCTTTTGTCTTGGTTGGGTGCATCCCACTTGAGCACTAGATATCCCAGATGGAAATATTCTTTTCTTACCTTCTTGTCAAAGGCTTGCTTGATCTTCTGTTGATGGTCCTGTGCTTTGTCAAGTAGTTGATCCCTAGTCTATTTTACTTCTACTAGCTGTGGTATCCTCCTGACTATATCATCAGGTTCTCCTTGGTAGTCCTGGAGGAAATTTTCCATAGGCATGACAAGCTGAGTAGGAAAGATAGCTTCAACCCTGTATACAAGATGAAAAGGGGAAACACCAAGTGACCTCTTTATTGTAACTCTATCAGCCCATAAGGCAAATTTCAGCTTTGAGTGCCATGCTTTCTTGTTGTCATCTAACAATTTCTTGATGATCTTTATGAAACTCTTGTTAAATGAATCTGACAAACCATTTCCTTGGGGGTAATAAGGAGTAGAATGGACTAATGTAATCCCATATTTTTCACATAACTTGATCAATGGTTCATCTTTAAAAGAGGCAACATTGTCAGTAGCAATGTATAGTTTGAAATCCTTGAGGGATTTGACCAAAGCATAAGCCTGCTTTTCCATGATATCATATCTTATTTCTGCATCCCTCAATGCTCTGCTGAAAAAGGAAATAGGTTGCTCTAACCCCTCTGTATTTTTCTGCAGCAAGACAACAACCAATGTGTCAAATGAGGCAAAGGAAAATATTAGAAATTCGTTGGAATAATCAGGGTTGATGAGCACAGGTGCTTCAGTCAAGGCCTTTTTGATTTGGTCAAAATAATCGTGAGCCTTAGTAGTCCATTTCACCTCATTTCCTTTCCTAAGCATGGATGTAATGTACTTAACCAATTCAACAAAGTTAGAGATGAACCTTCTTAAAAAATTGATTTTCCTCAAGAAAGATTGAACTTATTTCTTGGATCTAGGAAGATATAAAGTCTGAATGGCCGCTACTATGCTTGAATCAATTATTACCCCTTATGCTGATACAATGTTTCCTAATAAATTACCTTCCTTCATAGCAAACAAAGACTTCTTGGGATTGAGAGAAAGACCAAACTTTATGCACTTCAGGAAGACCTTTTTCAAATATGATAATGCTCTTTATCAGATTTAGAGAACATTGTAATGTCATCTAGGTATATAACCAAAAATTTGTCCTTCTCCCCAATAAAGGCAATATCCATTGCTCGCTGAAATGTTGCTCCTGCATTCATTAATCCAAAGGGCATTTTATCATACATGAATGTGCCCCAAGGAGTAGTGAAGGTTGTATTCTGTTTATCTTCAGGAAAGACAGAGATCTGATTGTAGCCTGAGAATCCATCAATCATAAACATCCTAGATGAGCCAATCACTCTCTGCAAAATGTGCTCCATCTTTGGCAAGGGGTAATTATCTCTCTTGGAGCTTCTATTCAAATTATTCAAATCAACACATAGTCTAATTTCCCCATTTTCTTCCTCACAGGGACCAAGTTAGCCACCCACTCAGAGTATCTCAAAGGAATGATGATCTTGGCATACAACAACTTCTTCACTTCTTTTTTCCATAATAGGAAGCATCATGGGATTTATCTGTCTGAGATTCTGCCTAAAAGGCTTGGTTTTCTCTTTCAAAGGGATCTTATGTTCAATGATGTTTGTGTCATATGTTCGTAAATCTTCATATTTCCAAGAAAACACATCAACAAACTCCTTTAAAATCTTAACATATTCATCCCTTTGTTCCTTTGACAAGCTGCTAGACAATTTGACATACTTTGGATCCTCCTTTGTACCTAAATTACATTCAGTCACATCAGCATTTTCAGTTGAAACTTTAACCTTTACAACAACATCATTTCTGTCAAACAATATTTCCAAGGGGACTAGTCCTTTTGGAATATGGTTACTGGGAAATTGAACAATATGATGGTAAGCAATTTTATTCAGAAAAATATCAGCATGAGGGCCTTTTTCATAATCATGATCTTGATCAATAAGTAAGGCATAAAAATCATCCACAGTTTCAAGAAATCTTTTTATCTCAAGATCATCCTGAAAGACATTCCAATGTTTGACATTATTAGGTATAGAGGGTCTATACTTCACTTCCACATCATATTTGAGTTTAGGAGGCAAAGGAACTCTGAAATTACTTGTTGAGATAGCCAAGGAATCTTCCATAGTGTTCTCCTCTCTTGGAACAAAAGAGATACTAAAAGCCAAGCATAAATTATCCACAATATCCCAGACTTCATTTATGTAAGTCCTTAACTTGGGGTGTTTAGATTGATACATATTCTTGACTTGATGAACAATTAATTCAACATCTCCAAATATTGTTAGCTCTTCAATCTTCATGTATTTATCAGCCCTTAAACCAAAAACAAGAGCCTCATATTATTCAACATTGTTTGTAGTTTCAAATTCAAGATTGTAAGACAAAGACGTGATCTCTTGGTTAGGGGAAATAAAGACTACCCCAACACCAACACCTTCCTTATAGGAGGCCCCATAAAAAAGCATCTTCCAAACATAGGTATTAGGAGGAGGAATTTCACAAGAGGTAGATAATGGTGATAATAGATCATGTTAGCACATTCAATAGCATAATCCATCAACATTCATAACAAATACGCCCATGGAATAATAATTCAAATATTTGCAAGATATTATTTGGACGAGAAAAGAGTATTTCTATTAAGATATAATCAACATAAGTGAATGAGTTACAAACTTTCATTTCGACACGATTCGGAATTGAGAAACCAAGTTCCTTCCAGCTGGGCATCCACCACTTCAATCCTCCACCAAAGGCAAGCTCATATAAGGGAGACAATGAAGTTCTCAATCAATAAGGGAAGATCTCGGGGGTTGAACAATGTGTTCAGACTTAAAGGACAAAGGGATGCAGATTCAATGTGAAGTGAATAATTTCTACAGAGTAACTTTTCTCTCAAAGTTGAATTATTTATCCTCTTTTCCATAACTCGGATTTGGCCCATTTATATCCTTCAAGTGGAACTGAAGGGCCAAGTCAAAACATTTCTAGTATATGGAAGGCCAAGGATCATTGATCTCGTGATGTGACATGGAAACTCGACACCATTTTTTAATTTTGGGCACATTTCCCGATGTATGCGGGTTGTAGTGGTGCAACCTGCGTATACACATGCTGTAATATAGGCAGGGCACGTATATGTGGAAAAATCATGTTTTTATCACTTGGATTTGCAAAAAGGGACTTCAAGTCTGCATAGGGAAATGGAAAAAGGCCCTATGTGTAACATTGCATAGGGTGAGGAAAATCTTGTTATAACACCATGAGAGACTCTTCATACATAGATTGGGTTAAATGAGGAGATAAAGAGTTGTCACCAAGACAATGGATTTCTGGATTAGTTTCTTCATCCTCTCCTTCTTCATCAACAACAAGGTTATTTTGGAGAGGGGCTTGGAATGTTTTATCATCCCTATCCCTATTTATTTGATCTCTTTGGAGGACCCGAGGGGCATTATTTGGTCTTCTGAAATTACCTCTATTATCAACATTTTTTGTGTTCCTATAGTTATGTTTTCCTTCAAGTTTCAACTTCTCCATTTCAGCAGAAAGTGATTTTACCAATTTTGTAAGTTCATCAACTTGAGGGTGGACAACAGAGGATTCTGAGGTTGAAGCTTCAACTCTACCTTTCCTTATGTCTCTATTAGATTTTCTCCTAAGTTTTCCAGCTGCCAATATGTTATATTCTAATTCCAAAACTGCATCTTGCATATGAGCTAGAGAGGTAGATATTCTTTCTCTCAACAGGAGGCAAAACTCAGGGTCAAAAGCACTGGCATAGGTAATCTTGGCAAAGGTTTTTGTAGGCTTTATTTCCGTGGGAATCTTGTTTTACATTTTATTAAACCTTTTTGAGAAGTCTGAAACATATATCCCTTATTTCCTCTTAAGTGACCTAAATTCTGTAATATAATAAAGGAAACCCTTTTTATCCCTCCAATGTCTCAATAAAGCATCATCCAAAGCTTCAATCACAACAATAGATCTAAGATTCAAATCCCTAAACCATTTTATAACCTCACCATCAAGGCTCTGTACAAATAACCTCATCCATACACCCTCATTCTCAATGTAAGATTGTCTGCATAACTATAAAAAGTTGCATGGTGTTCTTCTCCAATTATGTCTTCCTCCCCTGTGAACTTGGGCATGTACTTAAGGTAGTCTCCAACTAGGAGAGCATTCATTGGTTGAGGTAAAATAAGAGGGGCATGCCTAGAAACCACTATGGCATCCATCCTATTTCTAGGAAGATTAGCACCTTCCATTGGGTTGTGAACTATAGGAGAACAAGGGGGAGATGGAGTTTTGACAGGTACAACTACAGCTTTGATTTTAGGGGAAAGAGGAAGCTTGGATGGAGAGGTTTCATTTTTCATAGGAAGAGGTTGAGTCTTGGAGGAATATGGTATAGGGTCCAAGGGAAAAGAGGTTTACTCCTCTTTAGTCACATCAATTTTAATAGGAGGAGGAGTAGGAAGGCCCAAAGTAGGAAACTTTTCTAAGGTCTCAAGTCTAAACCAGCTTACAAAATCAGGAGAGGCAAGGATTTCAAAACTTTCTTCTTTCAATTTGGGGCTAAAATAAGAGTATTCAACATGAAAATTTTCAAAATCTAAATTTCTAGAAACTTCAACAGAGGGTAGAAGAGGAGAATTAGATATAGCTACTGGAGTTTTAAAAGTAGAATCATGCAAATGACCAGAAGTACCTGGTACAACAGCCGAAAAGCCTTCTTCAGAAGATTTTCCTTTCTTGGTAATCTTCTTTGGGTCAGCTTTAGGTGTTGCCAAAGGTAAATGTGGAGTAGACCTCGTGTGTCTACCTTTGGGATCCACAACTGAAATAGTGGAGTCACTAGGTGCAAGCTGCAATATTCAATGTACTGATTTCTAATGCAACTTTAGAATCAATATTGCTTTGTCGTTCAATCCCAGGGAAATGTCTTCAATTCGTTCCCCGTAAACGACGCCAAGAATGTTAGCACTGAGATTCACCCTCATATTTCAAGAGGATAAGCCCAGTACCCATAAAGAAGGTTTGTAAATGTAGATTAATGATTAAAGGTCAAACGAACAAAACTCAACATAAGAATTTTTAACACAGAAATCTGGGCTAGTATGCATAAGAAAATGAGGCTTTGATTAACTTTAGTCAGTGGATTAAGGATAAATGTGAATATAAGGAAGACTTAGTGAGGAAGGTGGATAAGTATTCTATAAGCATCAGGCCTTCTGGCAACTAGGTGAAGAAAAACTCAGTCACAAGAACTTTTTGAACTAAAGTTAAAACACTAAAAAACATTCATAGTAGAATTATAATCAAACATCCATTATAACAAAACCCCAACATCTCATAAGGATCATCCAATCATGATCATTTCATAGTAAGAATAAACAAGATGATGAAAAGAGGTTGACTTCTATTAATGAAAATATCTCAGGTCTCATACATAACCAGAGAATAGCTCTGTTTAGTCAAAATATTACAAAATAGGGAGATCTACTCAACCATTCGAACCCAACATATCATTCATCTGATGTATTTATAACCAAAACAGTAGACAAAAAATAGAGGTGTGATTTGGCCTTCCTATCCTAGGATTCTCCACAAAAATCTACTAGTCTAACATCTATACAAGTAGATCTAACAAACTGCTAAAATCAAGGAGCATGTTGGCAACAACTCTAACAAGATATGAATGAAATGCTTTGTTGTTTCTTGGGCATATATTCTCTAGTGCCATGTGTCCTCCAATCCTATGTGCTAAACTCTAGCTGCCACATGTTGATCCTTGTCTCCCTCCAAATCATCAAATCCAAGAAGAAGCAATGAATTCAAAACTATTGACTGTAACATCCAGTTCGTAGCACCATTTCATAGCGCAACTGCTAGAAAATTTCGTAGCACCCACCTCTTTAAAACTGTTCTGCAAACAATTTTGTAGTGTATTTGGTAGCATATTCTATAGTGCCCTCTTAAAAAACTGCTCTACAAATTCCATAGCGCCCATTCTGTGTCTTTCTAGGTGATTCTGTAGCGCCTTCGGTAGCGCAACTACAAAATATTCAGTGTGGATAATTCCGTAGCGTCAAGCACTATGAAATCTCTGTGTTTTTTCTGTCTGATGCAACAAATCCTAAAAAATACAAAAAGTCTTAGTAGATGGACTATGAGCTTGTAAATGCCTCCAATAGGTGAAAATATAATATTTCCTTGAACACTTCAAGCTTCCAAAAACTAATCACCATAAAAAATGGATGTGTCAAACTCTTCATTTACTTTCTCAATTTGGCACTCCTCTTTGTTACAGGAGAACTTCCCTTGGTCACAACAACATCTCTTTCTTTTGTGGGGGCACTCCTCTTTACTGCAGGGGAATTTATTTCTATTGCAGCTTGTGCTAGAACATTTAAGTTCCTCTAGGCTAGATCATCCTTGAAAGGATGCAATTCTTCTTTGAGATTTCTGTTTTGGGACTGAATGCTTTTGTTTTTCCTATACAGAGTCTTGAGTTGCCTATGGAGAGGCAATAATATTCTTGTTGTAAACCTATCCAGATAAAGGGTTTCATTATACATATCAATGAGCTCCTTCATGTTCCTCCTCTCAACCAATATTTGCTCCTTCAAATGGGAAACTTCCTTTCTAGCATCCCTGGGTTGTCTAATCAATCTCTTGAAAGTAGGATTATCAGGGGGAGAGATGATGTTTATGACTTCAATAGGATTCTTAGTAGCTTCACCCTTACCTTTGTCTTTCATTCGAACAGAGGTTTTGGTCATTACCTCAATAGGCTTCCCAACTATATCACTTTTACCTTTAGCTTTCTTTGGGACATAAACCTTAAGTGTGATTTTTGTTTCATCATTTTCTTTGTGGGTTGATGATCTAGTGAATGGCCTCCTAACCCTTGTCTCAGTTGCTGTAGTAGGTGAAGAAAAATGCAATTTTCTTCCCTTTTTGGTTGTGGCTTTGGCTGATGAAGGAACCTCCTCTAGTTCAGGTGCAGGATGAGGTGAAAATTCTCTTTGTGGGGAGTGATGGACTTCCCTCTCTTCTTCATCAATTTCTTTATGAACTTCTTTGTCTTGGGAAATAGGTTTTCTCTTTCTCTTCTTACTTGTTTATTCTTGGGAAACACTACTAGCTGACAAAGGGCTCTACCTCCTAGATTGAGGGGTAGAGGTTATATCTAGCTGTAGATTAGCAGAGACAATGAAATGTTCCCAAGAAAGGTTTATTTTCTTCAATTCTTCCATAAACAACATCCTTATCAACCCAGAGTGGAAAACACTAGTGTACACAACCTTGGACTTGGCTTGGACCCTATCAACCATCTTTCCCATACTTTTGAATAGATAAAAAGGGATATTCATTAAATATTTTCCTATGAAATGCAACAAGATCCTAATGTGATGCTGGTATATCATGTTGAATCTTCCCTCACTTGTAAAATACCTCTAGATAATTTTTAGCATTTTATCAGAACCTTCAACTAGGTGGCTCCTAGGCACTCCCTTACACAAATTATCTTTTTGATAGTCTGGCTTGAGGAAATCCTTAGAAAATGTTGCATTAAGAGTCATAGATTTGAACCACCTCTCATCAGTATTGGGTATCTCAGTGGTTGCTTCAATAGTTTCCTTAGATACCTCCAACTCAAGGGTTCCTACCTTGGTCTTAGTGCCATCAAAGTTTAAAGCAAACTGCCTTGCTACTTCAGGGTGTCCCCTCTTCACGTTTTGATGGAAATATAGACAACCAACCCTTTGGAAAACCTCCATGATCATAGGATCAACATCAAAAAGGTGCATGTCATAAGGCTCAGTCCTGACCACACTCTCACTTGTTATAAAAACATGACTGCGGAGCAATAAAATAAAACAAATGCAGAAACAAAACACAAAAGACACACAATACAAGAGAGACACAGATTTATGTGGTTCACCCAGTGTGGGCTACATCCACCAGAGAAATTTCCAGGTCCTTCGTTTATTATTATCCAGCAAATGAAGGGATACAAACTACAACAAAACCCGCTATAACTTTCTCTTCCTTTCCTCACAGTCTCCTCTCTCAGAATACAATATTCACCATCAACCATAGCTGCAATACATTTCCCTCATAAAAGAGGGTTGCATTCTAGGGCAAAAAACCCTAACATAATCTCTACCGTTAGATCTGCGACCTTATAATGAACGGTCCAGATTTACAATGAAATTACAATATACTTTTATAAGGCAATTTTTGCTTCAGGGGCTTCGCCCCCGAACCCCCACTGGGGGCCCACTTGCCCCTAGATCCCCCAACCGGGGGGATAGGTCCCCCGGACCTCGCAGAGTGGGTACCCCCCCTCTGCACTCCCCCTCATGGAAGAGTGTACATACTTCTGGGGTGTAAATACTTCATGGGGTATAAACACGGCTGAAAGCAAGGACCTCTGAATTAGGAAGATAATCAGGCTCCACAACCAACACCACCCTTGTGAGATTTACTTTGTTGGGGTGTATCCATGGATAGAATAAGGAGGTCAAAAATTGTAATGTTATGAGGGCTACGGAAACCCAACAGAGGCAAAGGTCTTTTAAGATTTGAAGGTGATCCTTAATTGGTCTTTCAGGGCTTTCCTCCAATTCACCTCTGGACTAATAAGAGACTAGTTTGATGACTGATATGGGGAAAAATGTCCTCTGAGAGATGATATGTAGGGAGAATGTGTTGTTCGAGTTTTATACTGTCATCAAACCACCATACAGGGTCATCCTTGTTCTAAGGAAAAGGCTCCTGAACATTCACTGTAAATGGACTTTGAGATGAAAATATAGGATAACACAGTGGATGAAGAGGGATAATGATGGAACTATGATCCTAGAAGATGGCACTAGTTTTACACATAAATTGAAATGTTGGAATAGGGGATCTGTAGCATAGTTTTGGCAGCAATTTCTGTAGCACAATGTGGACAATATGAGCTAAGAGGATAAATGAGAATTCAAAGCTTTGAAGAAAATTGACTTGATTTCAATGTAGGAAAATGTTAGTATGTAGATGGCTCAAAGTCTATGGCAACACAGGTAAAGGATATGGTAGATGGGAGAAGATGTAATTTGCAGTGCCAGGTGCTACCAAAAGATTAGACAAAAACACCTTAATGATATTCAATAGAGTTGGATGGCTCATGGAGTACCTAGATGCTGTATCTTGATAATGGATGATCTGCAACAAGCCTGGAGTCGTTTGCATCCACCTTAGTCTCTAATTCACCTCAGACAATTAATTGTGTAACATAATCCACAACTTTTTCTGGACTAGTAGTTTCAGCAACGCCAAACTAGGAGTACAATTTCAAATTTGGTAAACAGTTAGAAATTCATAAATGACCAAATCATGATATTCCTTTTGAAGACAAGGGTGTTGAAAACAATAAAAGACATGACATCAGCTCCATAATGAAGTATGTTGGTAAAGAGGTAGACTATACAAAGATGCGCTACGGAAACACCTAGTGAGTTGGCAATGCACTTTACAAAGTTTGATTTGACTCCTTAACGGGAAAAGGGACAGAGTGGAGAGGATAAAGTATATGAATTGATGGAGTGACTTGTTAGGTTTGGAGAGTCATGGGGTTGATAGTGCTAGTTGTCAAGTCAAGTGATGAGTCAAGGATATAAACCAAAAAATGAACCTAGGGTATAAACCATAGGTGTTGGTAAAAATGTGAACCAATTCCCAAGACTTTATTTGTTGAGACTAACCTAAGAAAATCATAAAGAGAAAATTAAAACAAACTTAAAAAGACTAATGGGTAAAAATTAAAACCTAAGGAGAAAATTGACCCATGACAACTTCATGTAATAACACTCAGGACAACTAATTCACTTCTACTCCTAGTTTCGTATGTTGATGATTTGTTGATCACCGATTGCTTGACTTCAACGACTGATGCAGTCATGAGGTGTAATACCCATGTTTCCCCCAGCTTGTAATTAATTATTAATTATGATTACCATGCTATGAAATGTGAACGATATAAATGTATTATTGTTTAGATTGTCAATAACTCACTTTGGGGGTGAAGCCTTGAAGTATTGTCCATGATATCACTAGAGGAAAGAGTGAGGAAACTATAGAGAGGGTTGATTATGCCAAAATGAACCAAATTCTCTTTGTTGAAATAATAAGCCTCATTCTGACCCCAAGGAAAAATTAGTTAATGAGAAAAGGACTGGTGGTTGAACAATAAACTACCCCAATGAATGGAAGCATGGAGGGTCTGGTTGAGGAGACAAAAAACTGTCAGCCTGAAGTACCACAGAGGGAATTTTCCTGCAGGCCCAGACTCACCTGAGTTCCTTCTGACAGAAGGAGGAGGACATGTCGAGAATCCTTCCCGGGGAGGAAAAATGGCATGCAATAATACGCACGAAGGCATACAAGAAAGATACCATGCCCATGGGGGGGTGGTGGTGTGCGATCTAGATATGCAGAGAGAAAAGACAAGAATGCGTGAGGCTCTGGGGTTGTAAATAAGAACTAAAGGATTTATTTGTTCTGGTTAAAAATAAAGAATAAGAGAAAGGATCTCTGAGAGTTTGCATAAAACATGACCTAAGAAGAAGGTCACGAGCTTGATGCTGAGGGAGCATATGATAAACTTCGCAGAGGCTGTGACATAGAAAGAATCTCTAAGAAACTGCAAAATTTCCCTAGTGATATCATGGCTTGGCACAGGGGTGGCCAGAGCGCTAAGATTGAATTCCTCTGAGCCTATGGTTGGGTGGAAAGGTGAACACCCATAGTCAATTGGTCTATGATCGATGGTAATAGATAAGTATTTCATATACCCTATGTACTAGAATTGAAATGCATGATTTGAATGTCTATAATTATGATAAATTGTGCCTCGCGTGAAATTGAGGGTAATAATGCTTATTGTTCTTATGTAAACTATTTCATTTGAATGGTTGTAAGATGACAAGTTTGGCCTATGGGATGGTTGGAAAACCCTCAAGGTTTTTTCCCAAGGATCAACTTTACAATTCTAGATTCAGATTAGACTCTACGGGACTTTTACAGTCCCGTTGATCCCTCGAAAATACCTTTCCATGTTTTAGAACTTAAGTTTTGTGAATGGAAGGTGCTTCCTTCAAACCAGTCGTCCAAGAGACCACGGGTTCATGCCCATGGCCTTAACCAAATCTTGGCTAAGAGTTATGAGTGTAGGCTCTGGATCTTGACAAAGTTCCATAACACTAGGTCCATGGAACCATTTTCTACACTAAAAAAGGAGCTAAGTTATTCGGGACTCCAGGAGTCCGGAGTTCTGGGGTGAATGAACATTGCAACGTCCAAATGCGTCAAACGAGACATGTCCGACTGGTAACTTGAAAGTTGACCGACAGTTGGCGGTCATTTACCCATTATCATGGAATTCATCCCGTTGTTAAACCTTTATCCACTTCTCGGATGCGAAGTAACTCGAGCCGTAGATATGAGGGTATTCAGGATCTCCCTCGACCGTTGGATCTCAGTCATGGTCAATTCGGTGTTGACCACTCTGGGAGAACAAGAGTGTTAAATGGGAGAAACCCCCAAATGCTGAAGTCGTGAAGCAACGAGGACTGTCAATTTGAGGATGATTTGGGATCTTCCCTGACCGTTGGATCTAAGTCATGGTTAGTTCGGTGTTGACCACTCTGGGAGAAAAGGAGTGTTAAACGGGCGGAACCCCCGAACACCAAAGTCGGGAAGTGACGAGGACCATGGATCTAAGGATCCTTCAGGATCCTTCTCAACCATTATATTTAGCCTAGTGAAAGGATAGCGTATAGCACTCCGACGAAGTCCTACTCCAGGAGGTTCGACATATTGATGAATGAGAATATCATCGGAGTGTTGAAGGCCGGAGTGACATGGAATGTTGACGTCACCTAGGGTGACGTGGAACCATAGTAGGTGTGCCACATGTCACACCCATTCATGACTTTCACAGACCTTATGTATTAAATATAACTTGACATGTGTCACCATTTGATTGGGCCATGTGTCCCCCTTGTCTTCTGCCAAATGTCTTATGTTGGATCAAACTAAGGGAGATTATGGGACATTCGATCATTATTCGAGTCTTCATCTAAACCCCACTTCGGGTGATCCAGGATGCAAGGCATGGATTTTCCCTGAAGCATCGAAGGTCGGAGTGACGTCAATAGACGACGTGGACAAAGTACATGGTGGAGTCCGACAATGTGACAGAGCCACCGCATGTCATCATGTGGCTAAGACACGTGTCCTAATGATATATCGTATATGGTATAGATTTGGAGAGATGGGTACCATGTTGATCCAGGTGGATATCGATGGCCACCCACCTTTTCCAACTGACTCAAAACAATTTTCTGGCAATTTTGGTAATTTACTATTTTTAACAGTTTTTAACTTCTGGGGTCATTTTGAGGGCCTAAATGAAGGTTTTTCAGGATCGAAGTTCTATATGATATCCAATAGCTCTAATTGAGCACCCAAAATGAATCTCCTCGATGATACCTTTCCAATGAGATATCTTGCACCCCAAACAAAGATCGTATGCCAAAGTTACACCCCCAGGAAGTTGATACACCAAACTATCCAAAACAGGGTCCACAAAACTGTTGGCTTTTCATCTTCTGAGGTTAGGGTTTTCGATTTTATTTATCATAAAAATGCCTTTGGAGCGTCATTGTAAAATCATCTTCTTGCGAATGCAAGTAGCAGACACATCTCTTCTCAGAGATAAACTACCACCATTCTAGTGAGTCTTTCACTTTGTATTTTTACAGTCTTTGTACATTTTCGCTCATTAATAGAAAATTGTGTATTACTGTATCTCTATGTTTATGGTTTCATCTATGATACATTTATGTTATATTATTGGACATCTGAGATATCTCTGTACATTTCTTTATTATATCTCCGCTCTCATTTTGTGCCGAAAATAATCCGGATCAATGGTATCAGAGCAGGATGCTCTTGATCATTTTGTTTTCAGTGCATGTCCTCGATGAGGTCTGAGTATATAAAGTTGGGTCTCAAGCTTGTATCTCTTGAGGACAATCTCTCTCGCACATCCAAGAAACCCTTAATGGTGGAATAAAATAAAAACAATGGAGCAGACGATTCTATCAATCTGTTGTTGGAGAAAGCTCTCACGTGACAGAGGGATGAAATGATGGAGAATTTTTCCCACATCCTTCAACGCCTGTCGATAGCACCCGACACATATTCATCAAGAGGAAAATTTGGAGGCACCTCGCCTTTCAAGGTACAAGTTAATTTCTATATTCCCATATTTGAAGGACAGATAGATGCAGATGCCCTAGAAAAATGATTAAATCTGCTAGAAGGTTATTTGTCTGTTCATAATTTCTCCGACAGGGAAAAGATCACCTTCACACTCCTTAAGGCTCTCCCCCATGTCAAAAATTGGTGAGAAAATTACTGGGATCAAAGTTCCACATAGGATTCTGGAATATATGGGGCCAATCCCACTTGGGATTTTTTTTGGATGTAGTAAAGGAACAATATTACCCTGTTGGCAACTATGAGGACCAGTACATGAGATGGAACGCACTACGACAAGAGAGGGGCCAAGCAGTTCCAGAGTTCACCAATACCTTCCATACCTTTCCCACCAATACGGGTATCAAATACTCCGAACGACATTTGGTTTTGAAATACCGTGGGGATCTACACAGATAGATCCAAACTGAAATGGATTTTATGGACATCTCATCACTTGGTGTTTATTATCGATATGTTGTTAAAATCAAGTAGAAATTTAAGCACCAGAACAAGAGGGATTTCGGGTCTACAAATATGGAACAACAAAAGTATGAGAAAGACGACCTTAACAAACAACTTCCTGAAAACCAGTCTAAGCCATAGGAAAAGAAGGGTCATGGGATTACAAAGAAGAACACTGGAAAAAGGTGTGATTTCCACAAAATCCCCTGGCACAACATCGATGATTGTAGCTCAAAACAGTCATTGGTGGTCAAGATCAAAGACAAGGAGCCAAACCCTGATTCAGAATCTAATTATGAAAATACTGGTAAAAGACATATCATCGACACAGACCCCACTATTATTTTTGCGAGCACATCAATTTAACCAGAAGAAACAATAGATCCTAAAGAGGGGGAGCGCCTTTTTCATTCACAGATGTGGGTGAAGGGGACCCTGCTGCATTTTATTTTTGATAGAGGAATCCAAAAGAACCTCATCTCAGTAGAGGTCATCAAACAATTGGGATTGTCGACAACACCACACCAACAACCATACAACATTAGGTGGCTTTGCCAGGGACAAGATCTTTGTGTCATCCAACAATGTCAATTGTCATACTTCATCCAACCCTTCAAGGATGAGGTATTATGTGATGTTTCCCACTGGATTTATGTGATGTTCTCTTGGGATAGCCATATATCTAGAAGCACCATGTTGTTTATGAGTCTCGACCCCATAGTGTCATTGTTACTTTGGGGGGTCATCTCTACAGGATACCAGAGGTAGTTCCTGTTGATACTGAGAGGGGGTTGAATCAGTATCAAGTACAATTTAAAACCTTTTTTAACTTATACTTAAACCATTCAACTATGTCCAATGAGAAATGAACAATAGTATAAGAGTTACACCAATACACCACAATACACCATGCACAATATATGAGAAATAATCAATAGTTATTGTTCAAGGGAAGTAATGACTTCCAAAGGTAGCTACAACTTCCAAAGGTAAAGGGAGGGATAAAAATCCAAGAGGAAGATACAATCCTTCAATATCAAGAGAGATTTGAACTCTCCATCCTTGCCCCTTCCTTCCACCCAAGAATATATGAGAGATAATAAAACTTTACATTAAATCATTACCATCAACCAATCATCACATAGAACCTGATAATGCTTCCTGAGACTTCTTCAATTTCTGCAATTATTCAATTCTTGGAGTACTATGATCCTGTAGATAATATTACTCAATGTATTCTCTGAAACTCCTCCAATTTTCACTCCTTGAATCCTCCCCAAAAAGAGGTTATAGAAAGAATGATAGACTTTATTCAATTCTTGTCTATTCAGGAGAATGAACTTGCACAGAATGCCCCGCGCTCAATAATTAAGATCCGATTCTGAAACTCACACAAAAGAAACTAAATTCTGTACTCTTTCCAATGAAATTTGTCCCACTTCATTTGGATTCTCTATGAATACGTTATGACTATTTTACCAGGAACACCTATTTATTGACTAGCTTCAGGACTGGTCACAAACCCTATCTTCCACATAGTGTATCTCCATAATTATAGCAGATCAAGAGCTGAAATTTTTACCAGAGGTACCTTGATATGTATTCTCAATACTATAACGATGTTACCATCTGAATCATTCTACAAAAAAAATTATAGAAAAAATGGTAAGATGACCTGAAAATAACATACCTTAGAACACATCACCAAAAGACTTCATCCTCCCTTGAAATCCGGTCTTCTTTTCTTCTTATTTCCTCTAAAATTCAACTTGTATCAAATGAATGTATAATGATGTTTATTTATACCATTTATGTCACTTCCTTTTAACAGTAGGGCCGACTTGACACTTTCTTATTTTGTAATTCTTTTCTTTAATTATCTTCAAGGCCTACTTGTACTTCCTTCTTCAATTCACTTTGTCATCTTCAAAAATTCATTTCTCCTCAACCATGAGGATCCACATGATGTGCCACATACCACCGAAAACAAAATGATGTATACTATCCATTCATGGGTGTTGTATATGTATGTGCATTGTCCTTCATGTCCAAATACCTTTATCAATCTTGCTGTCCAAAACCCATGACTAGGGTTGACATCAATGAAAACAACCAATCTTCCAACAGTTCCAACCATTGTCCGACCTAAACAGTGCCGCAACGTAGTATCTCATACTACAAAATTCAACTTCTTCATAATCTGTTCAAAAGGTGAACAAAAGGACACTGCAACCACTACAGCCTTGGCCCAAGCACCTTCTATCCAACAAAAGCAAGTCAAAAAGGTTGTAGCAAAGCACAAAGATTCCTTCTGCACACAGTCATCTCATGTAGCCAGATTGGTTAAAAAGTTCCAACCCTTCCAGACATAGGTTCGTGATAGCCTTCAACAAGCTAAGCCACGCAATTTCTCTAGCAAGGCAAGCAACTCATCAATATGCAGATTCAACATATGTTTTTCCCTCTCCCCCAGGAACTCAACACAATGGATACCATTGCTTCCTAAGGAGGGAGAATTGATCCAGGTGAATATCGGTGGCCACCCACCTTTTCCAACTGGCTCAAAACAATTTTCTGGCAATTTTGGTAATTTACTATTTTTAGCAGTTCTTAACTTCCGGGGCCATTTTGAGGGCCTAAATGAAGGTTTTTCGGTATCGAGGTTCTCAATGATAGCCAAAAGATATAATTGGGCCCCAAAAATGAATCTCCTCGATGATAATTTTCCAACGAGATATCATGCGCTCCAAACAAATATCATATGCCAAAGTTACCCCCTGGGAAGTTGATACACCAAACTACCCAAAACGGGGTCCACAAAACTGTTGGCTTTTCATCTTCCGAGGTTAGGTTTTTTGATTTTATTTATGATAAAAAGGCATTTGGAGCCTCATTGTAAAATAATCTTCTTGTGAATGCGAGTAGTGGAAACATTTCTTCTCAGAGATAAGCTGCCACCATTCTAGCGAGTCTTTCACTCTGTATTTTTACAGTCTTTGTACATTTTCGCTCATTAATAGAAAATTGTGCATTACTGTATCTCCGTGTTTATGGTTGCATCTCTGATACATTTCTGCTATATTATTGGACATCTGAGATATCTTTGTACATTGATTTATTATATCTCCACTCTCATTTTGTGCCGAAAATAATCCAGATCACACATGTCAATGTGGCATCATTGCTACGTATCTTCTAGGTGGCAGAACACCATGTATGCAAGAGGGACCCACTCTGGGAGTTCGAGACTTCAAAACTCCGGGTGTTTGGAGTGCTAAGATGAAAGCTCCAAAAAGGTCTTAAGGGCCAAATTCACATGGTAGGACTCTGGGGTTCATAACTCCAGAGGGTTTGCAAATAGAGAAAAGTGGTTAAAGAATCAAAGCGTCGAAGTGTCGAAGCACCAAAGTTTCCCCTGTTGTAGTTTCGAGCTCTAATAGAACAGGCCCACGTGTGTCATGGTGATGTGGCATGTCTGGATAGCTCCACGTGGCATCGTGGGATTGGACACGGATTAGGTGTGACACCCCACCCCTCTAGTCAAGTCCAACTGATTGGTTAAGTGCAGGTAAATATTAACCGTTAGATCTCAAGGTGGACAGAGATCCACCGTAGATTATGGAGTAGAGAGGCTTCGAGACTTTGGGTCTCTGACAAGCTTCAACGCTGTACAAAAGAGTGTGGAAATGATGAAGTATAGAATACCAGGTTCTAGCATCGGTTGCATGGTAAGGTAAAAAGGGAAAAACAAGAAGCACCGAGGGTCTAGGAGTGGATGAGATATTTTACCTTGTAAACCCTTCTTCCATGGCCATGTCATTTCCAAAGGATGACAATCGGGGCCGCGACAATGCCATGTTGGATGGTACAAGGAAAGTGCAGCCACATGGAATTCTACATGGCAAAGGGGGGTGGCCATTGGCCAATGATGCCCCAAAAACTTCAAAAGGCCTTAACTCTCGAACCAGAACTCAGTTTTGGATGAGCTTCTAGTCGTTGGAAATCCCTCGGAGAACAGAAGGAAATGGTTCCTCTCTTCGAGGAACTCAGAGAAGTTATAGGAAAGAGAAAAATTTATATCCAATCCCTTAAAATGGTACTTAAGGGGTTGGGTGTGTTACAGAGCGGTATCAGAGCGAACAACAACACTTGGCCTGCTTGGGATCATGAAAGATTCAAGTGATTTTTTTTTTTATTTCTTAGAAAATTTTAAGCGAGAGGGAACGCTACCCTACCCTATCTAGCAGAGCATGATTCAAACACAGGCCTAGATGGGCCGAAGAATAGTCATAAGACTGGTTTACCAAGGCTAAGATGAGTCTGTTGAGAGTATTATTGTCGTATGGAAATTATCTGCATAAGTTCCTTGAGGAGAAAGATGCAGATTAAAACTCAGTTGGGATTTTACCCAATGAGATTGAATCATGCTATACTATGGTAGAAGAAGCCTATCATTTATTTTGGAGAAATGATAGACAATCCTACAAAAGTGGGATTATGTCGAGGGGAATTAATGATAAAACTTGGATGCAAATGGCATAAACCTATTTTAAGGAGTACTTGAGTCCAGAAGGAAAATGGATTGAATAGGTGGAAGGAATTGCCAAAAAAGTGGGCTTATAAAGCCACTGTTAATTAAACTGTTGATTAAATTAAGGATTTGGAATTGGGAGAACAATACTCCATGTCTAGAGGCCTTATTAAAGTAGGTGGGATCAACCTTCTTGACCTGTTATAACTGAAAAACTTCCTACTGGGGTAATCCCTCTTTGTAAAATAAAAGAAATCATGAGGATTGAGAATGAACCTCATGGAAGAAGTGAAATGACATGAGCAATTTCAAAAGCTCATGGTTGTGCTAGGGAAGTGTGTATCCGTATGAACTTAAGGGTGTGTCTAAGCAAGAGGAATGGGTCTGATGACCATTTTCTGAAAAGGGAGAGCATGTGCAACTCTCTGTCTCTGAAGGAAATTGAGAAACAAATTTGTTTCTGGTTGCAGTAATTGTTGGGAAATGTTTTTCTAATCAAGCTGATAAATAGAGCTGCATAAATGTGGAGTGATTTAGTGAGAAATCACATCAACCTCCCTTTCTTGGTGGATAGAAAACTAATCTACCAAAATTCCTGTGGGAGGAGGAGAGTGACCTCTATCCCTGACTGTTGCTGAACAGAAGGAAGAATTATGGGTGTAATGGTTAAGGTTGATCTACATTTACAGTCTATCTTTTGTTTTAATGAGAATAGGAAAAACAACTAGAACCTCTAGAAAAGTTCAAAAGGAAAGAGATGGAATTTCTACCCAAGACTAATTATGATCTATAGATACTCTGGAGTTTTGTACTAAAATACTTAGTAAGTAACATACTTCGAAAATTGTATTTGGTATTTAAGGAAATATTCCAAATGTTATTAGAAATTAAAATTCATTATAAATGAGGTAAAATGGTTAATAAAATGTTGATCCTGAATGTGTTGGATTACTGAGAGGGGGGCTGAATCAGTAATAGAGAAATAATCTTTTTTTACCAAAAAATGCAAGTGTTATATTAATGTAGAATTATCATCCAATAGGTGTTGAGTAAATAAACAATGAACAGATGAACAATCATATACATACATAGTACACCATTGTTTTTACGTGGAAACCCAAAGTGGGAGAAAACCACGGTATGTTTTTTCTTATATGTATTTAAGAATTACATTCATTGGAAGCACCAATTCCCATTGTTTTCTAGCTGCAACTGGAAATAGGCTCCAACCCCCTAGTTTCTTAGGCTACAACCTGAGGGAAGCTCCAACTCCCCAATTCTCTGGCTACAACCAGAAGGAGGCTCCAACCCCCTAGTTTCTAAGGCTACAACCTGAAGGATGCTTCAACTCCCTAATTCTATGGCTACAACCAGATGGAGGCTACAACCCCCTATGTTCTCTGGCTACAACCACATGTCCTTGTCCTGTCCAACCGCCCTGACATAGAAGTAGAATGATGGAACCACTATCACACTATCACTGTGAGATATACTATTGTAAACCTATACCAATCAACTTGTAATCAACCTATAACAACTAGTACCAATAACATGTGCCAACATGTATCATTCATCAACCTGTACCTCAACCTCTACCATAAACAAATGCATCAACCATGCACCAAAATTGTACAAATAACCTGTCCAAACAACATGTAATCAATCTGTACCATACAAAAGTGCATCAAGCATGCACCAAGATGTACCTCAACATGTACCATCAATGAGTGCATCAACCATGCACCAAATATGTACCAATCATCCATCAAATACACATAAACTATGACTCATCAATATGTACCAACATCATCAACTAAACACCTCATGTATGTGCCAACTCATCAACTACTTGTCTCAACCATGTACCCAACATGTACATCAACCAAAAGCCCTCATCAATTTCATCATCCAAATCTGATTTGTAAATATATAATAGACCTGGTGTATATGATCACATACCTACAAACCTTCCTTAACTTTAACAACAAGAGACTATCATTTTCATCAAACTTTACTTTAGTCTCACATGACTAATTTTGGATTAGTCAACAACCCTAACTTGAAATAATCATAACTATGTGCCTGTAATGAATGAAGATCTGAAAATAGCACACAATGTTCTTCAATGTCTTTTATGCAATTCCTCCAGGTTTCACTACTTGGATCCTCTCAGAAAATGAGTAATAAAAAAAATGGCATACCTTATTGAATTCGATCTCATTCTAGAGAGCGAACTTGTAGAGCGTGCCCCACACAAAATATTTGTTGTATGGATCTAAAAATTGTACACATAATACTACAGAATGTACTCTAATCAAAACATCTGTTCTTACTGAATTTGGATCTATTATGAAGAAGTTATGACATTTTTACCCGAAACACTTGTTTTAGATTAGTTTCAGGACTAGCCACAAAAACTATTTTCCACAGAGTGTAAATCGAAATATACAATGACCCACAAGATGAAATTTTTATCACAGCTACTTGGATATGTTTCCTCAACAACCTCCCAATGTCGTGGTCTGAATCATTCTATAAAAAACGCTATTGTTAAAATGGTGAGATGACCTATAAATAACATACCTTAGAAAGCATCATCAAAATAATTTATCCTCCCTTGAATTTCGGCCTTCTTTACTTCACATTCCCTCTGAAATTCGGCTTAGATATCCTTTGGTTACCTCATTCACTTGTAGATATTCAATATGCTCAAGTGTGATTAAAAATGAGAGGCCCTTGTCTATTATTTATACTTTCATGTAGCTTCCTCAAGGAGTTATCTTCTAACCATCTTAACCCACTTTCCTTATTTTAGGGCTAACCCACTTCTAACCACTTGTCCACTTAGTAATTTCTCCCTTAACTTTATTATTTAAATAATTTATTTTGTATCCACTTTGACTTATAGTACACTCATCACTCCACTTTATTATTTAAATTACCTTCTAACCATCTTAACCCACTTTCCTTATTTTAGGGCTAACCCACTTCTAACCACTTGTCTGCTTAGTAATTTCTCCATTAACTTTATTATTTAAATAATTTATTTTGTATCCACTTTGACTTATAGTACACTCATCACTTCACTTTATTATTTAAATAATTTCTTCTTTGTAACCAATTTGACTACTTAGACCTTTTGGGGCTTCTAGATGACTCATGAGGGTTCTCCAACTTCACATGGCCATAAATCTCTAACCGTGAGGAGTTATGTGAAGTTCCACATACCACCAGAAATGGCATGACATGTAAAATCCATCTAGAATAGTATTACCTAAAAATATATCAAAACTCATACCATTATACATCAAACAAACTTGGGTCCATTACCCAAACCATTGTGCTACTGGAACTTGCTACCGAACTTTCTTCAAAGGTTGACATCAATGAAAACCAACCCAATTAATCAACAGAATGTGGTAAGGGAAGTGTTGGAACACTTTTAGATGACCAATGGGTCAGATTGACATCCATAGGTGGATGGTATCCATATAAGTTATGATTTGATATGCTCAAGTAGTGGTGAGAGGGAATCTAGAAAAGTATTCCCTTGATAAAAATGTCTATTAACCAAAAAAAAAGGTTTGAGGCATGAAAGAGAAGCTTGATAAGTTGTCTTGTTTCCTTGGGCACTGTTGGAGTTGCCCAGATAATATTTTTAGGCTATTGAATAATTTTATAATGCTAGAGGCAATAATACTTTCTTGTTGGTTGTTGTCATATGGAAAGAGGACATAGCTATGACTATGTCTATTAAACTTGACATGTGGATATCATGTGGATGAATGCAAGCTCTCAACAAAGAGGGAAGCTCAGTATTGAGTATCTCTATGAGACTTGTCATAAGAATGGCAACAAGATCCCTGAGAGGAGGATCTGGAAGCCTGATATGTCCATGTGTATGAATGACATGGAAAAGATACAAGCAATGAGCTTGCATTATGAATGTTTGGCTATGTTTGTATATGCTTGAGTGCATGGATTTAATGCATTGTGAGGTTTCTTGATATGAAGATTAATATTAAGACAAAATAGATATGAATGATATTAAATGTTAAAGTGATGCACATGTATGATGTAAGAGTATATGTATACTAAAGGCACGATGTGACTGCCTGGATGAGTGAAATGTAAGGAAAGAATTGAACTCTCCAAGATTAAATGAATACCATGGATTCATGGTTGACTCCATTCTAAAGAGTCATGAAAGTTATGTTTTGAATGATAGCTTGAAGGGAATGTGTTATGTTCCCTTAATAAAGGCTAGTATAAATAGACAAAATAGTAAATGAGCAAGGATGTTATGTTATCATGATAAGAGACAACATGATTATGCCTTTGAGGATCACATGAGAATGATTTTGAACAATCATGAGTTGAATGATTTTAAAGTAAATATGTATGTGAGCTATGAAATATACATATGGTAGCTACACATAGGCTTATGACTATGCATGTGGTTAAGTACATCATGGATGTAAGTTAACAAAACAAGGAATATATGTTTATAAATAAGTTGGATGCATAACAAAGATGCATGTTTATATTCCTTATGGAATATTTGGTAAACAATTGAGGCTAACTCAAGGTTGAGGCCATCAAAGATAGTGATAGATATGAAATAAGGAAGTTGCATTCCGAAGGAGTTTCATGTGAAGGAACTATGTGAAGACTCTGTCAAGAGAATAAAGTCACAACCTTAATGACTACTGAGAATCGGGCAGTGGGTTGCAAGTATATATATATATATATATATATATATATATATATATAATCTTGGATTACATTCTAAAACAAAATGTATGAGTGGAAAACTAACAAATGAATATTGAATATTCTGATAACTAAATGGTAATGTGAAGAGTGCACAAGTTCATAATTCATTGTGAATTAAAAGTTTGTTATGGTAGCATGTTGATTTACAAAGAAGGTTGAGGTGAACCTAACTAAGAATTCTCAAGGAAAAGAGCATGGGGATCACAATAATAAGTAGATTGCATAAGCAAAGAAGGAGAAAAGAAGGAACACTTTTCTCACCCTAAAAAATCTAAATTGTTTAACAAAGTTGAAAGCCATAGAAGAGCAGTTGGGGGAACAAGTACAACTGGAAAAATGGAAAATGAATAAATAAGCATATTTAAATGAATAGGCTTGGTCAAACCATGTTAAATAAAGGCAGTGAGGCCCTGAAAAATAACTCAACTCGACTAAAAGTCTAGGGTTGTGTAGGATTTTGACGAGGGAAGATTTCCTTGACTCATTTCTTGTTGTTTATTTTATTTCTTTAGTATGAGATATCGATTTAATGATGTAGGTAAATGTTTTGACACCATAATGATGATGGTTGTATGATTATAAAAACAATTGAGAATTGTTTGTGTTGCACTCATGAAAAAATTAAGGGTAATGTGATGAAGTGCATAAAGATATGCTAGGACATATATGAAAATGTTTTATTGATTGGAATGTTATGATACATGCATTTGTATTTTACATGATGACTAATATAATTGTTGAATTTTAATGAGTTATTTCTCATGCATTTTCTTAAATTTTATGTTTAACTTTTACTTGAACCATAACTATTGCAGCTAACCAAGATCCTGGGAAACCCTTCTCAACAAGAGGAAGAAAACCCATCGAATCCTTTTCTATATTATTCAAGAGAAAGACCTCCCACACCATCACCAAACCTATCACACAAGAGGGTGTTGTAATTCTCATAATTTCAGACCACAACTTCTGAAATCATGAGATGGCACAATGATAAGTGTGTTTCCTCAATGGGGATTCACCTTTATTTATATAATACTTATCAAATCAAATGATGTGTCTATTGGCACAATAGGGCCGACCTTAATTACTCAAAATATAATTAATAATTACCATATTAATTATCTTTTACATTAATTATAATTTACATTATGGTGGGGTCGACCTGTACCCTTTACATCACAAATATATTTATAGGTAAGTCTGACTCTTGGACAATATAGCAAGGGATCACATACACCCACTAGTTCTCAGCCACTAGGGCCACATCCATTTGTGTTCAGCCACAAGGATGTTCATATCTCTATCTCACTGTGTCTCACAGGAGAACCACACTCACTAGTGCTCAACCACTAGGATCACATTCACATATGCTCAACCACATGCACATCTAACTCAACAGATCTTCTTTCTCACTATGTTACATAGGAGAATCATCTGAAGTATCACATCATCTCAACTCTCTACTTAGAGGAGGATAATACATCGTTTCATCTCTATCTCATAACGATGCACCCAACTCATGGGATTTTCCACATGTTCATATGTGCTCAGCCACATGCACGTCCAACTCAACAGATCTTCTTTCTCACTGCGTTACACAGGAGAATCATCTGGAGTATCATCTCAACTCTTTGCATAGAGGAGAAGAGTAAACCCAACACATGGGATCCTTCCCTTCTCAGGGGCACACAAAATTCCATCTTTGTCTCAGAGAGGAACCACACACCTAGTTCATGGGCACACGCAGCGCATGGGCTTCCTCACCCCACACAAGGGCACACAAAGTTCCTTCTCCATCTCAGAGAGAAACCACACACCCAAATCATGGGCTTTCTACCAGGCCAACTTACTCAGTCTGTGTCCTGGAGGATGTCTCACACAGCTGTAATCATCAACACTCCCTCTTAGCTAGGGAGGCATTATCCATCAGGCCAAGTCTTGCATGGAAGTACTCGAAATACAACTTGGCTATAGTCATCAACACCCCCTCTCAGCTAGAGAGGTATTCTCCACCAAGCCAGTTTCTCATGAAAGTACATGAACTTCGTATTGGCAAGCAGTTTGGTGAAAATATCTACAATCTGCTCATTTGTGGGAAGGTACTACACATGTACTGCTTTCCTTTACATCATGTCTATGATATAATGATATTTTATCTCAATGTGTTTCGATTTATTATGAAACACAGGGTTCTCAGAGAGCTCCACACAACTGTGGTTATCACAATGAATAATAGGATCCATCTCATGATCAAGTAAATCTATCAGAATCTTGCAAAGCCACACTGCTTCACGGACTGTCACAGTCAATGATATATACTTTTCTTCTGCGGTACTCAAGGCCACAAAGCTTTGTTTCCTGCTGCACCAGGAAACCATGGAAAACTCCAAGGTAAAACAACAAATGGATGTGCTCTTCCAGTCCACTGTACTCTTTGCTCAATCTGTATCGGCATATCCCTGCAAAATCAAGTTCACACTGGAGGCATATCTCAGGCCATATCCAATTGTGCCTCGTATATATCTCAATACATGCTTTACTTCTATCCAATGAGTTTGTCTTGACCGACTCATGGATTGAATAATCACATTTGTTGCATAGCATATATCAGGTCTGGTGTTAACCAAATACATCAATGATCCAATCAGTTGTCCGTACACATGTGGATCAATCTCGTCTAAATCATCATCATTTATTTTTCGTCAAATCCATCACCATCAATGTCGGCATGGATTTTCATTTTTTCATACTAAACTTCTTTAATATCCCCACTGTATGTTTTTCTTGACTCAGGAAAATCTCATTGGTCCTCTGTCATACTTCTTGTCTCAAGAAGTAGTGCATCATACCTAGATCCTTCATCTCGAAATAAGAAGTCAAAGCTTTCTTGTATCCAACAACAAGGCTTCCTAAATAAGTCACCAAAATCAGGCTCTCGTCACCAACAATGTAATAATATAGGTTTGGATCAACAACACTCTTGTTGAAGCCCGTCCTCATCAAGAATCCATCCATCTTCTCATACCAAGAACGAGGTGTTTTGTTTTAGTCCATATAGGGATTTATTCAACCTGTACACATGATATTTCTTGTCATATATCACAAATCCCCCTTGTTGCTAGATGTGAACTTCTTCCTCAATCTCATGATTGAGAAAGGATGTCTTTACATCCATCCGATGTAGTTTTCAAATCATGGATTATAGTACATATGGAAGTGCATCGGGATACTGGATCAATACATCTCATCATAGTTCACTCCCTCTACTTGTGAGAATCCTTTGTCTACAAGTCTCATTTTGTATTTCTCGACACTTCCATCAGATGCATGTCTTTCTACCTCTTGCATAGTTTGTCAAGACCAGACAGGCCTTTTATGGCCTACTGCAAAGTCCCTTGGAATATCAACTGGAACAACTGGATCAACTGTATCAATGGCTATCTCCCTCTGGACTGATAAAGAGGAAGAAGGTATTGTTTCTCTTTCTCAATTAGTTTGACTCCTTCCGAGTCAAGTGACTCCCTTTGAAATCTGAAGGATAAGCATCTTCCTTTGTTGTTAACCTTCATAGAACAAGAAAACAAATGAAAGGAAACAAGACAAGAATATCTCCTAGAGGATATTCATGAGTACATCTCTAGAATCAAAACAATTTACGGATTTTTGTCACATCTACAATACCATTTTGTAATATAGCAACCTTAGAAATGTGGTTTAGATGCATGCTAATTAAAACAATCAAACTTGGAGTCTTCACTTCCAGTGTGTTGTTCTTCTGAATGCACTGAGACCTCTCTGGGTCCATGATTGCACCAAGAGTTCCTTCCTCCTGCAAGTACCCTTATGACAATGATTCAAATGATATATATACAAGTGCATACCTGAGAGTGTGCACCAATGGAGGTTCTGCTTGTTTTTCATAGAATAGATGGCACATTATATTGTTGTAGCTTAATGTGGCCACCTGCCATTGCTATATTATATAACCATACTTGTTTTCCTTGTAGCCACCTATACCACACAAGTCTCTGACGAAGTCTGCATCAACCTTTACTGTTGTAACTAATATGAAAGTATCACATATTAGTAATTTTTCCCTTCTGTTGGTGGTCCAACTTGCTATGATTGTTTTAGCTTATCAAGGCCATGTCCATTGTTGACATTCAACAAAATTTCAAGCACAATGTTGTAGCCATCCTTGTAGCTCCTGCTGCTACTCAACACTGTTACAACTTGACTTCATATCTGTATTTAAGGGTTTCAATCTGAATTCGTAGATGACCCAAGTAGAAATGATGAGATTTCTTTGTTGCATTTAAACTGTAAAAGTTCGGTCAATATTGGTTGTCATTATTACCATTATGCTTGGAAACAGGTCGGCCATTTGTGTCCTTAACTTATAAGTACCAACCCAGTGTAAATTTCCAAAACTGAGATTTGTTAATGGCTCACAATCTAGTCTATAATCTAATGAAAGGATCAAATTATATATATGTTAGGAGAGGAATAATACCAATCAATATTCATAGCGATATGTGGTGCTTGGAGTAGTCAACATTATCCCTTATACTGCCCTTCTTCATAGATTTAGATTTGTTGAGATTGAGCCTCATAACAGGCCCTAAAACTACCCTTATCTCTGCCTCAAAAACTGCCCTAATGATTGACAAAGTTTTGTTGAACTGTGGTTGTCTTTGATGATGAACAATTGTTGAGTGTTAGGGTGTCTTTTTGTCCCTTTAAACCCTCCTCTCTGAGCACAATATTTCCCCCCCCCCGCCCTAGGCCTGCTACATGAGGCTTACACAACCCTTAACATTCGAGAATCTTCCTGCAAAAAAGAAACAATGCTCTTCTATTTTCCTTGGACTGAGGTACTCCTTACACATGAAAACAACCTCAACACTCACTTCATAAATCCAGATACTGCCTCATATTTTGCGCTGCGACAATCTTAGTCTTCACTTCAGAAAGGGTTTGGAACCTCTTCATTAAAGGGTCTGTTGTTAGGGTCTTTTGCGACAACTTTAGGGAGGCCTCTCCCTTGCTTCGGTCTCCTCTTAGGGTCTTCAACAGTGCTTGGCCAACCTCAACCTTCATAATGAGATTAAGAGGGTTCTGACCTCATCATCTACCACATAATTTTTTTAAAGAGAGGTATGGACCGATTCTCTTCACAACTACAACAGAGTTTTGGAATCCCTTAGCTTCAACTTTAATCTGCAATGATCTTCTTCAAGCATGCTATGATACCATGTTGATTTTTAATGAGCTATGGTTCACACATTTTCTTAAATTTTATGTTTAACTTTTACTTGAACCATAACCACTGCAGCTAACCAAGATCACAAGAAGAATAACCATGCACAAGAACACAAGATGTATCATGGGAAACCCTTCTTAACAAGGGAAGAAAACCCAACGAATCCTTTGCTATATTCTACAAGAGAAAGACCTCCCACGCCATCACCAAACCTAGCACACAAGAGGGTGTTGTAATTCTCATAATTTCAGACCACAACTTCTAAAATCATGAGATGACACAATGATAAGTGTGTTTCCTCAATGCAGATTCACCTTTATTTATATAAGACTTATCACATCTAATGATGTGTCTATTGACACAATAGGGCCGACCTCAATAACTCAAAATATAATTAATAATTACCATATTAATTATCTTTTACATTATTGTGGGGCCGACCTATACCCTTTACATCACAAATAAGGTTACAGGTAAGTCTAATTCTTGAACAATATAGCAAGGGATCTCATACACCCACTAGTTCTCAGCCACTAGGGGCACATCCATCTGTGCTCAACCATAGGGATGTCCATATCTCTATCTCATTGCGTCTCAAAGGAGAACCACACTCACTAGTGCTCAGCCACTAGGATCACGTTCACCTGTGCTTAGTCACAGGCATGCCCAAATCAACAGATCTTATTTCTCACTACGTTACACGGGAGAATCATTTGGAGTATCACATCATCTCAAATCTTTGCTTAGAGGAGACTAATACACCGGTTCATCTCTGCCTCAAAATGATGCACCCAACTCATGGGATTCTCCACATGTTCACATGTGCTCATCCACATGCATGTCCAACTCAGCAGATCTTCTTTTTCACAGTGTTACACAGGAGAATCATTTGGAGTATCATCTCAACTATCTGCACAGAGGAGAAAAATAAACCCAACACATGGGATCCTTCCCTTCTCAGGGGCACAGAAAATTCCATCTCCGTCTCAGAGGGGAACCACACACCCAACTCATGGGAACACCCGACTCATGGGATTCCTCACCCCACATAGGGGCACACAACGTTCCTTCTCCGTTTTAGAGAGGAACCTCACACCCAACTCATGGGATTTCTCTCATGCCGACTTACTCAATCTGTGTCCTGGAGGATGTCTCACGCAATTGTAATCATCAACAAAATATACATATGGTATCTACACATAGGCTTATGACTATGCATGTGGTTAAGTATATCATGGATGTAAGTTAACAAAACAATGAATATATGTGGATAAATAAGTCAGATGCATAACAAAGATGCATGTTTATATTCCTTATGGAATATTTGGTAAATAGTTGAAGCTAACTCTGTAAATGTGTTGAACCTGCACATAATAGATCTAGCTAAACAATAATACACACATTTGCAGAGAGAATTGGAGAAAGAAGAAGAAGGAGAGAAAGAATGGAAGAATTCTCATTAACCGTTGTGAATAATTTACAATAGATATAGGATAAATGAGTAACTAATAAGCCATAGTGGTGGTCTAGAGTGATCTGGACACACACCAGTAGTTACGGGAGTGAATTTCCACTTAGTCTAGTCTCTCAGGCAGTTACGGGAGTGAACTACCACCTAGTTGAGTTAACTAGTCAACTAGTCTTTAGTTAATTGACTAAACATAGAGTAGTGAGGATTAGATCAAGGAATCAAGGGTAATGCGTCAATCTGGTGATGATCCCAAGTCAAGTGCACATTATAATGGTGATGATCCCAATGTTGCATGGTGACAAAACCAATGTAGCATCTAAACTTAACTCAACTAGTCAAACTGAAGTGTCAACTGAAAGAGAATATTCTCTAGGTGGAATATTCTCTCCTAAAATATAGGAGACTGGATAATGACTAATTATGACTAATAAACAAGGAAAAACCTTAGGAAAAATAAATCATAGGTGTGTGTGAAGTAACTCCAACACCCCCCTTGAACATCACTATGGTGAAAATAAAGAATGGGTCCCGGAAACAAGGCCATGTTAGGTACCCAAATACAAAAGATACATTGAAATAAACGAGAAAAGAGGGAAAACCTCATGGGAACCCCCCCCTCAAATTACAATGCATAAAAAAAATAAAAATGAGAAGGAACAAAAAGCAGTTGCTAAGCATTCATGTCCTTCACTCCAAGAAGACCTCACAACTGTGCAAGTTTGTGCTCGTTGAAGATTTTGTTGAAGATGTAGATGTCTGCACAGATCTGATGAAGTATATGAAACATTGATATTTCCACACATATCCAATTTATCTTCTTGTAATGAAGAATATCCAAATAAAATTTGGATGAAATTTTGAAAACCGTGCGGACGTTTCCGGAAAAATGTTGAAATTTTGATGATTTTAAAATAATCATAACTTCACTTCCCGGACTCCGTTTCAGACGATTTGTTTTTTGAAATTGGATATTTTCTTGAGAGGAATTCAAATATCCAATTTGTTTCTGCAGATTGTACTCAGAAAATATCAGAATGAAGTCTGATTTGCGCGGCTCTCTTTTTGTCTTCGGAGATGCATGCATGGTGCATGCAAAAGTGTCTATATGTGACTCCTGAGATGCATGCCATATATTTTCCACATGAATTTCAGAAAACAAATTTGAAATGGAGTAGACATCATCTTCAATTAATGGAATACAAATTTTTGCAATTTTTTTTGTAGAAGACTCTTCATAATAAGAGGCTTGATCTTCTGACGGTTTCTCTTCTGGCTCTATCTTTCCAATCCCCTGCATGCAATCTTTACAACCTTATTTATTCCCAAATAGAACCTTTAATCTGGTCCATAATTCATTTGGAGTGAAGTTTTGTGTGACATCACATACTTGGTGGAGAATTTCTGGAGAAATAGACATGTAGATAAATCCTATGGCCATATCTTGTCTATTGAGAAAGTCATTTTTCTCATCGGCAGAATCAGGCTCTAATTACATTTCCATGGTTATTTGGTATAAGCCTCTACTTCTGAGAAGAAGTAGAATATCTGGCTCCCGCTCCAAATAGTTATGAGGCGTGAGAAGTATTATCGGTGAGTAAAACATAAATTCCATCCTTTTGTGTTCTTCAATCTTTAGTACCTGCAAAACTAATTTGGTGTAGATTTTTCTTAGCAGTCCGTCAGATCTGATACCATGTAAATGTGTTGAACCTGCACATAATAGATCTATTTAAACAATAATACACACATTTGCAGAGAGAATTGGAGAAACAATAAGAAGGAGAGAAAGAATGGAAGAATTCTCATTAACCGTTGTGAATAATTTACAATAGATATAGGATACATGAGTAACTAATGAGCCATAGTGGTGGTCTAGAGTGATCTGGACACACACCAGTAGTTACAGGAGTGAACTGCCACCTAGTCTAGTCTCTTAGGCAGTTACGGGAGTGAACTACCACCTAGTTGAGTTAACTAGTCAACTAGTCTTCAGTTAACTGACTAAACATAGAGTAGTGAGGAGTAGATCAAGGAATCAAGGGTAATGCGCCAATCTGGTGATGATCCCAAGTCAAGTGTGCATTAGCATGGTGATGATCCCAATGTTGCATGGTGACAAAACTAATGTAGCATCTAAACTCAACTCAACTAGTCAAACTGAAGTGTCGACTGAAAGAGAATATTCTCTCCTAAAATATATGAAACTGGATAATGACTAATTATGACTAATAAACAAGGAAAAACCTTAGGAAAAATAAATCCTAGGTGTGTGTGAAGTAACTCCAAAAAACTCAAGGTTGAGGCCATCAAAGATAGTGATGGATATGCAATAAGGAAGTTTCATGTCGAAGGAGTTTCCTGTGGAGGAACTATGTGAAGTCTCTGTTAAGAAAACAGAGTCACAACCTTAATGCCTATTGAGAATTGGGAAGTGGGTTGCAAGTATATATATAAGAATCTTGTATTACATTCTGAAAAAAAATGTATGAGTGGAAAACTAACAAATGAATATTGAATATTTTCATAACTAAATGGTAATGTGCAGAGTGCACAGGTTCATAATTCATTGTGAACAAAAGGTTTGTTATGGCAGCATGTTGATTTTCCAAGAAGTTTGAGGTGAACCTAACTAAGACTACTCAAGGAAAAGAGCATGGAGATCACAATAAGAAGTATATTTCATAAGCAAAGAAGGAGAAAAGAAGGAACATTTTTCTCACCCTAAAAACTCTAAATTGTTTAACAAAGTTGTAAGCCTTAGAAGAGCGGTTGTGGGAACAAGTACAACTAGAAAAAGGGGAAATGAATAAATACGCATATTTAAATGAATAGGCTTGGTCAAACTGTGTTAAATAAAGGCAGTGAGGCCCTAAAAAATAACTTAGCTAGACTAAAAGTCTAGGGCTGTGTAGGAGTTGGACGAGGGAAGATTTCCTTGACTCCTTTCTTGTTGTTTATTTTATTTCTCTGGTATGAGAGAACGATTTAATGGTGTAGGTAAATGTTTTGAAATGATGATGATGATGTTTGTATGATTGTAAAAACAATTGAGAATTGTTTGTGTTGCACTCATGAAAACATTAAGGATAATGTGATGAAGTGCATAAAGATATGTTAGGACATATTTGAAAATGTTTTATTGATTGAAATGTTATGATACATGCATTTTTATTTTACATGATGACTAATATAATTGTGATGTATGTCATGTGTAAAAAGAAATTGAAATTGTTGGGAATGACAGTGACCAATGGTAGAAAACTTCAAGAAGAGGATGAATGTGAGAAGGTTGATGTTGAAAGATTTCTAAGGGGACTTTGGGAGCCCCATAAAGCACTATTGATGAGGTCAAAATCAGAAAAAAGGGTGCTAGCAGACAAAACATGCATAAAAATGTTCATGCTTGTATGACGTAAGGTATGAAGGGATTTGGTAAGAACTCCTAAAAATATTTCATTATATTACTAATATGCGAGTAATTTTGAGTGGCTATTGTATGCCATTTCTACCCAAGCAGGGTAAGATTCAAGAAAGAGGAAGTCTATGCCAGTCAAGGATGAGTTATAATCCTTGCAATAAAATGCATGAGTAAGGAGTACCATGGGTACAATGACCAATCTAGGGAGATTCGGAATAAAGGTGCTCATAATTAACACATTGTATGGAATGCATTGAGGAAATGCATGTTTGCATAAGAGGGTAGATAATGGATTGCCCATTAAGGAAGGAGGACCTTCCAATACTCTACTTGAATTGTAGAGGTGTTAAAGAAAAAATAATTTTTGGTGTCCATGAGTGTTGGCACCCTGGTTACTAATGAAGGAAGAATTCTTGGGTGCATTCAAGAGAAACTTTTAGTTTCATATGTGTCGATTTGAGATCATGATCAACCTGTAGCGGGAAGCATAGTCCTGTTGTAAGAGTGAATGAGAATGATTAAACCCATGTTGAAGATCTTGGTTGAGATCCAACACACCATGGCAAGGTGCTTGTCATAAGTATGAAAAAATTGAACCCAATGTAAGAGTACATTGGGTATGGATGTGGCCATGAATATTAGCACACTGATTAAAGTCAACTCATATTTGAGTTGCATTTGGAAAATTTGGTATGTTGAAAGGATGCATACATAAATAATGATATTTCCTTTTTCTTTGTACCCTTGAATAGATGAAAATGACTTGGACTGTTAGTATGCATAGTTTTTAAAATATAGTGTTCATGAAAACTAGCAATTTGTTTGGCCGAGGAATGTTGAAATTGGAGGAAGAAAAGGGTCTTGGATATGACAGTGTTGTAAGCCCATAAGGAATGCCAATTTTCTGTTGAGCTAAACTACTATGGGAAGGAAAGTCTCATACTTGTGAATCTGGTTCCTGTGCGGAACGGATTTGAAAATAAATGTGGAATTTGGAAATCTGTGGGTGACAGATTTGCAAGAAAATTTTGAATTGGAAATTGATGATAATATCTAATAATTTATGTATACCTGTGATATAGATGAGACAAAAAATATATATCTAGGGAGGAAATGTGAAAGTTGTCAAGTTCGAAAGCATGAAAAAGGCTATTGTTGATACATGAGAGCCTTGTGGTAAGCCATGATCTCCCTAGAATATGTTGTGTTGTGGAAACACAAGTCAGAGGGATGCCTCGATAGAGAAAGTCTGAGGGATGCCTCGACTATAAGGCTCAATGAAGTCTTTAGAACTCTTCATGTGCAAGAAATCCTTGGCAAGGAAATATGGATCGCCCGAGGGACTGTATAGCAGATAAGGGTATGCATGAGCCTGGGCCTGGAGGCTAAGTGACCGCAAGGAAGATGAGACTTTGATAATTCTTATAAACTATTGATTGGGATAATGCACATAATGGGTATGTCAAGGAAAAACAATGAGCTAAGATAATAAGACAACCATATGGATGCAAATATACGAACTACAAAGATAAGTATTGTGCAAGATTATGGAATCTTTTCTCTTAAATTTTGCACAACAATAATATGTTTTCATGTGAAATTGTGATTAATATGCTTGTTGTCCAAAATTATTGAAGGCAGGTGACAAAGGCCAAGGGTCTGGAAAGGACCTGACCAAGAAAGAGGATCAATATTTCAGAAGCAGTTGAATGACAAAGGCATCACATGTGTTGCTGAGAAAGAACACCAAGGACGGTCTTCCTTTTAAGGGGGAGGGGATTGTAATACCCATGTTTCCCCCAGCTTGTAATTAAACATTAATTATGATTACCATGCTATGGCATGTGAACTATGTAAATGTATTATTGTTTATATTGCCAATAATTGACCGTGGGGGTGAAGCCTTGAAGTATTGGCCATGATATCAATAGAGGAAAGAGTGAGGAAACTGTAGTGAGGGTTCATTATGCAAAATGACCCAAATTTTCTTTATTGAAATAATAAGCATTATCCCAACCCCAAGGAAAAATCAGTTAATGAGAAAAGGACTGATGGTTGAACAATCAACTACCCCAATGAATGGAAGCATGGAGGGTCTACCCGAGGAGACAAAAAATTGTTAGCCCGAAGTACCACAGAGGGAAGTTTCCTGCAGGTCCAAAATGACCCAAGTTCCTTCTGACAGAAGGAAGAGGACAGGTCCATAATCCTTCATGGGAGGAAAAAAAGAGTGCAAGAATACACACGAAGGTAGACAAGAAAGAGACCATGCCCACAGGGGGGTGGTGTGTGACCTAGATATGCAAAGAGAAAAGAGGAGAATGTGTGAGGCTCTAGGGTTCTGAAGAAGAAATTAATGATTTAGTTTTTCTAGTTAAAATGAGAGAACAAGAGAAAGGGTCTCTAAGAGTTTGCAGAAAACATGACCTGAGAAGAAGGTTGTGAGCTTGATGTTGAGGGAGCATTTGATAAACCTCGTGGAGGCTGTGATAGAGAAAGAATCTCTGAGAAATTGCAAAATTTCCCTAGTGATAGCATTTCTTCGCACGGGGGTGGCTATAGTGCTAAGAATGAATGCCTATGAGCCTACGATTGGGTGGAAAGGCAAACACCCACATTCAATTGGTCAGTGATCGATGGTAATAGATAAGTATTTCATATACTCTATGTACTAGAATTGAAATGCATGATTTGAATGTATTTAATTATGATAAATTGTGCCTCGCGTGAAATTGATGGTAATAATGCTTACTGTTCTTCAATAAATTGTTGCATTTGAATGGTTGTAAGATGACAAGTTTGGCCTTTGGGCTGGTTGGAAAACCATCAAGGTGTTTTCCCAAGGATCAACTTCATAGTTCTAGAGTCGGGGTAGACTCTACGGGACTACTACAGTCCCGTTGATCCCTCGAAAATACCTTTCCCTATTTTAGAACTTAAGTTCTGTGAATGGAAGGCGCTTCCTTCAAACCAGTCGTCCAAGAGACTATGAGATCATGCCCACGGCCTTAACCAAATCTTAGCTAAGATTTATGAGTGTAGCCTATGGAGCTTGACAAATTTCCATAGGACCAAGTCCATGGAACACTTCGCTACACTAAAAAATGAGATAAGTTATTCAAGAGTCCAAGAGTCTGGAGCTCTGGGGTGAATGAACATTGCAATGTCCAAATGCACTGAAGGCGGCCTGTCAGACCGGTAACTTGAAGGTTGACCGACAATTGGTGGTCATTTACCCATTATCATGGAATTCACCCCCTTGTTAAACCTCGATCCACTTCTCGGACGAGAAGTAACACAAGCCGTAGATATGAGGGTATTCAAGATCTCCCCTGACCGTTGGATCTAAGTTGTGGTCAATCTTACGTTGACCACTTTGGGAGAATAAGAGTATTAAACAGGAGAAAAACCCGAATGCCGAAGGCGCGAAGCGACAAGGACTGTCAATCTGTGGATGCTTCGGTATCTCCCTTGATCGTTGGATCTAAGTCGTGAGCAGTCCGACGTCGACAACTCCAGGAGAAAAGGATTATTAAACATGCGAAACCCCCAAACGCCGAAGTCGCGAAGCGAAGAGGATCGTGGATATAAGGATCCTTTAGGGCCCTTCTTGACCATTAGATCAAGTCTAGTGAAAGGATAGTGTATAACACTCTGGAAATGTCCTACTTCTGTAGGTTCGACATGTTGATGAATGACAATATCGTCGGAGCGTCGAAGGTCGGAGTGACGTGGACCCATAGTAGGTGTGCCACATCACCCCAATTCGTGACTTTCACAGACCTTATGTATTAAATAGACCTTGACACATGTCACTAGTTGATTGAGAGACATGTCACCCTTGTCTTCTACCAAATTTATTTCATTGGATCAAACCAAGGAAGATTATGGGCCATCCGATCATTATTCGACTCTCCAGCTAAACCTCACTTTGGGTGATTTAGGATGCAAGCGTGGACTCTCCCTGAAGCAATGAAGGTTAGACTGACATCAGTAAATGACTTGGACAAAGTGCATGGTGGAGTCTGACCATGTGACAGAGCCACTGTGTGTCAGCACGTGGCTAAGCCATGTGTCCTATTGATTTATCGTATATGGTATAGATTTGAAGATATGTGTACCATGTGTCAATGTGGCATCATCACCACGTATCTTCTAGGTGGCAGATGATAGTAGGGCCACACGTGCAGAACGCCACGTATGCAAGAGGGACCCGCTTCGAGAGTCTAGGACTTCAGAACTACGGGTATTTGTAGTGCTAAGATGCAAGCTCCAAAAATGGTCGAAGGGACAAAGTCATGTGGCATGACTTCGGGGTTTGGAACTCCAGAGGATTTGCAAATCGAGAAATGTGGTTAAAGCGTCGAAGTGTCGAAGTGCCAAAGTTTCCCTTGTTGTAGTGTTGATCTCTGATAGAACAAGCCCACGTGCATCATGGTGATGTGGTGTGTCTGGATAGTTCCACATGGAATCATGGGATTGGACATGAATTAGGTGTGGGACCCCACCCCTCTGGTAAAGTCTAAGTGATTGGTTAAGTGCGGGCAAATCTTAACCGTTAGATCTGAAGGTGGACAAAGCTCCATCGTAGATTCTGAAGTAGAAACAGAGGCTTCGGGACTTCGGGTCTCCAGAAAGCTTCAACATTGTACAAAAGAGCATGGAAAGGTTGAATTCCAGAGGACTAGGTTCCAACGACGGTCGCATGGTAAGGTAAAAAGGGAAAAACAAGAAGCATCGAGGTTTTGGGAGAAGATAAGCTTGGGACGACTCGGTAGAGATTTTCCCCTGTAAACCCTTCTTCCAAGGTCATGTCATTTCCAAAGGATGACGATCGGGGCCACGACAGTGACATGTTGGATGGTATAAGGAAAGTGAATCCATGTGGATTCTACATGGAGAATGGGGGTGGCCATTGGCCAATGACACCCCGAAAACTTAAGAAGGCCTTAACTCTAGAACCAGAGCTCAATTTTGGACGAGCTTCTAGTCATTGGAAAGATCTCGTAGAGAAGAAGGCAATGGTGCCTCTCTTCGAGGAACTGAGAGAAGCTATAAGAAAGTAAAAAAATGATATCCCATCCCTTAAAAGGGTACTTAAGGGGTTGGGTGTGTTACAAGTGGATTCTGCATGACAGGTTCTTTATGATGGACATGGGTCCGCTACATTTCTTCCTTGGACTTGATATCAGTCAAGATGCATCAAGCATCAAACTGTCTCAGGCCAAGTATGCACGAGAGCTCCTTGAGAGATTTCACATGACAGACTGCAAGTCTACCCCAACTCCTTTCCTATCAAGATTCAGACTTGAGGATGGCGGGGACATTCCACTGGTTGACAACACATTGTACAGACAGCTAGTAGGGAGCTTGTTGTATCCCACACACTCCATACCAAACCTCTCCTATGCAGCTGGAGCAGTCTCCAGGTTCATGCAGGAGCCACATGAGCTACATTGGAAGGCTGCAAAGTGTATCCTTCGATACATATAGGGAACCATCACCTTTGGGATTCACTATGCAACAAAATCTACATTGGATCTCATCGGGTTCATTGATTTTTGACTGGGCTGGCAATAGCATTGATTGCAAGTCCACATCCGGTTACTCACTCAATTTTGGTTCCGGGCCTATCTGTTGGTCAAGCAAGAAGCAAGTTGTTATTTCTCTATCTTCAGCCGAGGTAGAGTACATAGGGGTAGTTAACATAACCATTCAGGCTATGTGGCTACAACATTTTTTCACTGAGTTGGGAATTCAGTTTCATTGGTCGATCGTCATTTAGTGTGACAACCAAACCACTCTAAAGTTCTGCAGAGATCCAATTCATAGGTAGTGGACAAAGCACATAGAGATCCACATGCACTACATCCGAGACTTAGTACACGAGGGGATCATCAACCTGCAGTTATGTCCTTCAGTAAAATAGACTGTAGACATCTTCACCGAGACCTTCACTGAGCATAAGTTACATTCTCTCTGCAGTCGTCTTGGAGTGAAGGATGCAGTTTCCTAGCAACTGTCAGTTTTTCTTTTTACATACATTTTACTTTTATGGGGGGATTTTCCCATGATTTTTTCCCTCTTTCCTCATTTATTTCAGTGTATCTTTTGTATTTGGGTACCTAACATGGCCTCATTGTCGGGACCCATTCTTTATTTTCACCATAGTGATGTTCAGGGAGGGTGTTGGAGATACTTCACAAACACCTAGGATTTCTTTTTCCTAAGGTTTTCCCTAGGTTTATTAGTCATTATTCAGTCTCCTATAGTTTAGGGAGAATATTCTCTTCAGTTCGCACTTCAGTTTGATCAATTGAGTGGAGTCTAGATGCCACATTAGGATTATCACCATGCATCATTGGGATCATCACCAGCTAATGCACATTGTCCTTGGGATCATCACCAGACTAGAAGATTACTCACGATTCCCTGTTCTCCTCCTCACTTCACTTTGTTTCAGTCAGTTAACTGAAGACTGAGAGACTAGTTAAATCAGACTAGGTGGCAGTTCAATCTCGTAACTGCATGAGAGATTAAACTAAGTGGCAATTTACTCCCATAAATTTTTTTGTGTGTCCAGATCACTCTAGACCACCACTATGGTGCATTGTCTTCTTCTCCAGTGTGCATTAGTTGAGTTATACAGAGTATATCATGTGTAAATTATCATTCATTCAGTTGGTTAATGAGAATTCTTCCATTCTTTCTCTCTTGCTTCTCTTTTCTCATATTTTCTCTACCAATTGTGTATGTCATTTGCTAGCTAGATCTATTCTGTGCAGGTTCAACACATTTACAGGGCTCGTTCAAAACCTGCAATGAAAACTACACAGGGGAACAACTCGCACAATTTCAAGAGTAATAGGAACATGTGAGCGTGATTTGTATGCCAACACACTTTATTCAAATTTTAAAATAAGTTTAAGTCGTGAAAATTCAATAAAGCAGGGTTTGTCTGTTGATTGTAAGAATGTTGGCATTCTTATAATCAACACTTTTACACTTGTAGGCTTAGGTTAACCCTCTTTTGATCCATCAGTGATATAAACCATGGTGATAGGACTTATCCAAACTCAAATCAATAACTGACTCAACCTTATAAAGAGAAAACAACTAACATTAAGAAAAAAAGAGGAAGACATAAAATGAAATGACTTAACACATAGTGAAGAAGAAAAACTAACTAAGAGCTAGATTGACAAATGAATGGGTTGGTTTGATAAGTAGAAGGAAGAGGTGTAGGCCTAGGATTTAACATCTCGCATGATCACTTCATGCATAAGCTCAACAATCTAGTGCTTTATGACCAAAATTATTGCAAGAAAAATAGTAGCCAAGAAAGAGATTTTGGTACAGGGTTGTGAAAGGTCTTGTTGGTGGAACAACTCTTCCTGAACTCATTCTTGTTGTTCTTATGAGAATAATTAGGTTTTTTTGGGTCATTGATTCATTTCTTTCTGTTGCTTTCATTGTTGATGGAGTCTTTGAGAATATTAGCATAGATTTTAGGCTTTTCTTCATTTTCCTTTTATGATGGATTTGTGACCTTAGTGCTTGCATCTCCCTTGAGGGTCTTTTGTTTTTTGTTGTAGCCAAACCTTATCTTGATGAATGGTGACCTTTGGTAATTGAAAATATTATCTAATATTTCAATACTCTTTCCAAACTTCAAGCTTCTACTCAATCGATTAGTTGTTTTCTCTATTTCCTTTCTTAAGGAAACAATTTCAGCCTCTGGCTTCTCACAATTTTCTTCCTTTCCTTTAAGTTAGATTCTCACCACTTATTTTATCATTTTTTCCTTTTCTAGTTGAGTCTTCAGGATGATAAAAAAAAAAAAATTTCTTCAATATCATGATCCTTATTTTCATATCTCTACAATTGTTCTTTTTTCTTTTTATTCTTTCCCATGAGTCTGTCTATTTATTCTAAGGCACTAACGAGTTATACTTCAATATTCACTTCCCCATCAATGTCTTCTTCTTAATCTAATTTTTCTTTCTAATTTTTTTCATTTTTTGTATTAGTAGACTTTGTATCCATGGCCATGAAAAGGAATTCTTCTTGACTAGCCATGTGTTCTCTTGAGATTTTCCTTCCAAAGATTAGATTGTTTCTAAAGGAACCTGCTCTGATACCAATTGTTGAACTTATGATTATACTTGGGGGGGGGGTGGGTGAATCAGTATAAGATACTTCTTAATTTAGATTAGCATTCACTAATCATTCATCAACTTAAAAATATTAAATGTATGTAAATTCAAATCACAGTACATAGAGTTTAATTTGAAAACCCTTGTGGGAGAAAAGAACAAAAAATTATCTCTATTAATGTTTGTAGGCACCAACCTACTAGAGACACCAATCTCTTCAATTGAGCACAAACTCAACAATATATTGTGTAAGCACCAACCTACTAGACATGTCAATCTCTTCATTTGAGTACCAACTCAGTAAGATATTGTGTAGGAACCAACCTACTGGAGACATTAATCTCCTCAACTGAGCACCAACTCATGCATAGAGTACTTCTAAATTCACTTGCATGCTTCATACTTCATACATTGCATATCATCATCATACCCTTAACTTTCATCTCCAGCACCTCTCCTTGCTTCATACCCCAGACATAGCTTCAAACCCTAGTCATATTTATCATTCATGCCCCAATGAACATCATAACATCACTCCCAGAACATAATTCCATAATGCAACATCACAATCTCAAAAAAGCACACTTTGCAACATCATAGACCTTAGTTCTTCATAGTGCACCTTTAAAACTCCAAGAAAACTCATCTTGCGCACCTTTAGATCCCAAGAATATCCCCCTACTTGGATGATCTTCAAATGCACACATCTATCATGTATTTATAGTGTTTTTGTGTTCACTTATGGGGCCAAATTGTAAAACTGGTTGGGTCAACCTATACTTTCTTATTGAGTTGACCTAATAGAATCTTCCATATCTCCTCATTCCTAAGGAGTTATAGGGAGTGCCAAATATCATTGGAAATGTCTCGAAATAAGATTTTCAATCATATACTCTATGATCTCATTTGAGCTAGGGCTTCAAAGTAAAAAGGATTTCAAAGATAAGGTATCCAAACTGAGCATAAAAAATCCAAAAACAATATTTCCAGCAATCTCCATCTTGCAATATTTATCTTGGACATTTGTAGTCTACCCCTATCTTTGACATCAATGACAACAATATTTCCAACACCTCATAATGTGTTGAACCACCATCTTCCAATGAACCATGCTTATTAGGTGTGATGAGTTATGTTGATCAAGATGGAGGCATCTAAGGGTTGTTTTATGTGGAGAATATTGATCATCAATACATCGAAATCACTATCTTCATTGCGGTCCATGAGAAATTATCTCCTCTAGCTACCCTTAGGTGAGAGGGGGTAACATCTAACTCCAACATTGGGACATGTGCTCACCGTACAGTGCATGAAAACCTTAGCATCTATGGTACTACAAGACATGTAACCTATATCACTTGAACATTCTTGTTGCATTCTAACATAAAATTATTAGCAACAAAGGGCAGATGCTATCTACCTTGGTTTATGAAAAATATAAAAATCAAAGTGAGAAAGAAAAAATTTCATTTTCATTAATATATGTTAAACTAACATGTATGCATAATAAAAGAATAAATAACATCAACAAAAGAAAAGAAAATGCAATAAAGAAAGCACACAACATGACCTACTCTAACCTACTTTACTTTAAATCTAAGAAGTTGGGTTCCTTCTGTATAACAAGGCTTGAGAAGGGATCTACTAATGGGTAGTGGCAATTTACTTCCCTCTAGTGTGGACAAGTAAAAAGAATTGTCTCCAAGTTTCTTCTCAATCTTGTAGGGGCCTTGCCATAAACAATTGAATTCCTTGTGCATATTGGGTTTTCCCTTTCTCTTGTCCCACATAAGCACTAATCTTCCTTGTTGGAAATATTCCTTCCTTACCCTTCGATTAATTACTTCATTTTGAGCATTCTTTCCTTGATTAAAGGTGGGAAAGTGGTATTTAACCAATGCAATGTTGTTTCGATCATTTTCGTTCAAGTGTAAAGTTCCATTCATTACCTCGGTTTAAGATGGTAAGAGATCCAATTTCTTTGTCTTCATACTTCATGAGCTTCTCTCTGTATCCCTTCCCCTTTTGTAATACTATATAATCATCATCCTCAATTTTATCTTCTTGCGCAAAAGGGAAAATTGTCAAATCTTAAGAAGGATCGAGATCGAAAAGGGAACTTTTTGCAAAAGGTTCACCACATATTTCTTCATTGGGTGATATTGCATCATCAACACTCTCGAATGTAACTAAGTCTTGAGAAAGTGCAGAGTCAGGAAAGTCTATGGGCCCTTTATCGCAATGGTTGTGTTCATGATATTCCAAAAGTGTGTCAAACTCATGATCACTCGAAGCATCCTTATCGTTAGGATCTTCTACATGGTTCTTCATCCTTGGTTTGTTATACAAAGTAACATAGCCTTCATTTCCAATTGGAATGGTGGCACATGATAAGTCCATTTGCAAGTTTCCACCCAAAATTACAACCCACTTCCTAGATAAAATATTTCCCCAAGCGTCATGCACATCAATGACTACAACATCCATCGCAATAGAAACCTCAAGATAATTAACAAGGTGAACTTAAAGGTCTTTAATCAAACTGCATACCTTATAGCTTTGGAGTCAAACCCACAAGCATTCTTATAAGGCCTTGTGGTTTTTAATTCTAACTCATTCATGAACTTCAAAGTCATCACATTACCAGAAGCCTTAGAATCAAGCATACAATACGAAGCCAGAGGTCATTAACTACTAAAGAGATGAAAAAGGTGCATGTGTTAGAATATAATGGATGTGCTCATTTTACCATCGACAATATCACTATTGTCACCCAACCATAGGCCAAAGCCACCCTCCAAGCACCTTGACCTTGACAGAGAGAAGAATCCTGGTGGAAATCCAATAGCCAAGCAAGGCTAATGAACCAAGCAAGAAGTAACCAAAGATGATCAGAGAGTCCAACCCAAAACTGGCGCAGCACCTTCCCTAGGACTTGCGCACAAAACTGCTAGACTGCAATGCGCAGAAGTGGCTTTTTGCAATTTTGAGAAGTGTGTCAAATGAGAGACTGGCGCCCTGTATTTATAGTAATCCTGGAAAACTGCGTGGGCCGACTTCTCATTCTAGGTACTAATTAATTTATATTAATTAACTCTCTTTAGCCGACATCTCTTCTAGGGTTACTTTCATTTATTTTCTTTCTTCCGGAACATTCTAATATTGTCAAAGGTCACAATGGAGGTTCATACCTCCCAAAGCTACCATAATATCAACACTCCCTCCTAGCTAGGGAGGTATAAACGATAATGATATTGAGCACAAACAGACCATTCAACTGGTAGTATCACGAGCATCGTCATTTTTTTTATCCACCTGGATAATCTCCATGAAAACTGGTACAATATCAATTGATAAAACACAACCGTGTTTATCCATGGTAGTACACAACTACTCAAACCGTGACACATAGTCACAAGCAGTGGAACATATCCACCATAGTAGCATATCTCTACTGTCTGGAGACATGCAATCTCCATAACAATCATTTAATATCAACCTGCACATAAAATATTTGTATGATATAAATTGAATCATTTGGGCCATTCTTTCACTCACATTTGTGAGATCTGAAAGAGTATCTGCCCTCAGAGTAGAACATCAACGATGGGATATCTGGACTATTCTTCTCAAGCAAGGAAGAATGATTGTTCTGATTTCCGAGCCTTTATTCTTCTCAAGCAAGGAAGAATGATTGTTCTGATTTCTGAGCCTGGACCATTCCTCACCCTGGGCCATTCCTCCGACACTAAATAAAGTGTAACCTGAAGAGAATGGATTTTCCCTAAGGAATGTCTATCCCTGATTGCTGAACCTAGACTATTCCCCACCCTGGGCCATTCCTCCGGCACTAAACAAAGTGCATCCTGGAGAGAATGAATCTGCCCTAAGGAATGACTATCCGAACCATTTCCAAAGGAAATGACTGTCCTGTACCAGCCTCCAAATGGACCATTCCCCATGTTAACCATAATGGGAAATCGTTGTTCGACGAGGCGGGCCAGTCTTCTTGAGTAACCCTCAAGAAGAGAGACTGCCCTAGACCATTCCCCACATTAAGCACAATGGGAAATCGTTGTCTATGGTACATCAACAATCCATCGAACCATTTTCATTACGAAAATGACCATTCGATCTGGACCATTTTCCGAACTAGAAAATGCATGTCCGTCAGAAATATCAAACCACTTTCCGAACTGGAAAGAAACTGCCCAAGCTGGACCATTTTTCAAACTCGAAAATGACTGTCCTCAATTTAATAATATGTGAGTGCTCCCTCCCAACATGGAGAGTCATTTCTTCCCTTTCGACTAAGGGAGTTATTTCCACGATCCCCAGTTTGTCTCGAAAATATGAAAACTTTATTCTGGACAGAGGCTTTGTCAGGATATCTGTTGTCTGCTCATATGTGGGGATATACTGGAGCTTTACTTCTCCTTCCTGGACTTTATCTCGAATAAAGTAGTATTTGATCTCAATATGTTTCGACCGTTCATGAAACATTGGGTGTTCTGATAGCCTTATAAAACTTTGATTCTCACAGTGTATTATGGTCGAATCTGGAACCTGATCAAATAAATCAGAGATTAACTTTCTCAGCCATATTGCCTCTGTGCATGCCTCACATGCTGCGATATATTCTGCTTCTATTGTGCTGAGTGCAATAGACTTTTGTTTCCTACTACCCCAAGATATCATAGTGGAGCCCAAGATGAAACACATTCTGAAGTACTCTTTCTATCTTATGCACTTCCTGCCCAATCTGAATCTGTGAATCCATGAAGTTGTGTATCACTGGATGAGGTATATCTTAAGCCATAGTTTATTGTCCCATGAATATATCTTAGGACATGTTTTGCAGCTATCCAATGCTCATGCCTAGGTTCCACCTGGAACTGGCTTAGTGTATTCACGACAAAGCAAATGTCTAGTCGAGTATTTACCAAATACATCAAAGACCCAATCAATTGTTGATATAGTGATGGATCTACTGGATTAGAATCCGAATCTTTTACTTTTCTTATATCTGTAGTCATAGGAGTGTCCATGGATTTGCAATCCATCATTCCAAACTTCTGAAGAATCTTTATTGTGTACTTTCCTTATCCAAGGAATACTTCACCACGCTTCTGCCATACTTCTAGTCCCAAGTAATAATGCATGAGACCTAGATCTTTCATATCAAATTCAGAAGCTAGTTCCTTTTTACACTAGATGATGAGAGACTCTTCACCTGTTATGAATAGATCGTCAACATATAGTAGTAGAATTACAAGTGCATTGTCCACGACTTTGTAGTAAAGGTTTGGATCTGCATGACTTTTGGAGAAACCAAGTCTCGTTAGATAGTTGTCCATTATGGCATACCAAGCCCTTGGAGCTTGTTTGAGTCCATATAGAGATTTATTTAATCTACACACGTGAGTGTCTCTGGAATGTACTTCAAACCCTTGAGTTTGTTTAATACATACTTCTTATTCGATTGCTCCATTGAGGAAAGTTGTCTTTACATCCATCTGATGTAAGTTCCATCCCATGGAAGCAGCAAGAGATATGATAGCTCTAATTGTTAGAATATAATGGATGTGCTCGTTTTACCATCGACAATATCACTATTGTCACCCAGCAATAGGCCGAAGCGACCCTCCGAGCACCTTAACCTTGACACAGAATCACTCCGGAAGCAAACCCTAGGCTAGATAACCAAACAAAGGGTAGCACACCAAACAAGAGTTGATCAGATAGTCCAAACCATAACCAAGAGATAGTCCAAACCAAAACGCAATCTGCTAGCTGCAATTGCTGCAACAACAACTCTCCTCCAAACTTGCGCACAAATTGGGCAACTGCAGTGCGCACAAGTGCTGCTCTGCAATTTTGAGAATGCCTACCAGAATGAAGACTGGCCTCCTGTATTTATACTAATTGTGGCTAACTACCTGGGCCGACTTCTCATTCTGGGTGTCTATTTACTTAGTATATAATATTTCTTCTGGTCGACTTCTTCTCTTGTAGGCTAATAACTTAATACCAATTATCCTCTTGAGCCAACTTGTGTTCTAGGGTTATTAGCCAACTCATTAGGGTTTCTTCTTGCTTCCCGGAATATTCTATTCTCATCAGGTTTACACGTGGAGGTAAATACCTCCCGCAACTACCATAATATTAACGCTCCCTCCTATCTAGGGAGGTATTACATGTAATGGTCTTGAGCACAAACATACCATTCACCCGGTAGCATCAACATAGTTGTATAGACTATCTCATGACTAGATCATGAGCATCATTGTCACCATCAGTGTCATCAGCTACATCATCTCTTGAAACCATACTCTATCTGAGTAATTAGACATGATGTTGGATAAGTCACTCACACCACAGAGTGACACAAGAGCCATTATGGACATATGTCCTAGAAAAATAAATGTCCTGAACCATTTTCGTCTGGGAAATCTCTGTCCATTGATCATCCATCTAGCTGATAATCATTTTCAACACTCCTGATAGTCTTCAAGGCAATCCGAACAATATCATTCACTAGAACATAACTGTGTCTATCCATAGTAGTACACAACTACAATCTAGTGGTACACTACCACACTAAGTAGCACACAGGTACTTGATCAGTGACGTATAGTCACAAATAGTGGAACACATCCACCACAATAGTATACATCTACTGTCTAGAGACATACAATCTTCATAACAATCATCTGATATCAACCTGCAAAGAAACAATGTTATGATATAAACTGACTCATCTGGGCCATTCTTCCACTCACATCTGTGAGATCTTGGAAGAGCATATGCCCTCAAAAGGTAAAACATCAATGATGAGCTATTTGGACTATTCTTCTCAAGCAAGGAAGAATAACTGTCCTGATTTCTGGACCATTCCCCATCCTGGGTCATTCCTCCAACACTAGAAAAAGTGTTACCTGAAGAGAATGAGTCTGCCCTAAGGAATGTTTGTCCCCGATTGCTGAACCTAGACCATTCCCCACCCCGGGCCATTCCTCCGGCACTAAACAAAGTGCAACCGGGAGAGAATGAATCTTCCCTAAGGAATGACTATCCAGACCATTTCCTAAGGAAATGATTGTCCTGCACCAACCTCCAAAACAGACCATTCCCCATGTTAACCACAATGGGAAATCGTTGTCCGACGAGTTGGGCCAGTCTTCTTGAGTAACCCTCAAGAAGTGAGACTGCCCTAGACCATTCCCCATGTTAACCATAATGGGAAATCACTGTCTATGGTACATCAACAATCCATCGAACCATTTTCATTACAAAAATAACCGTTCGATCTGGACCATTTTCCAAACTAGAAAATGCCTATCTGTTAGGGATCTCGAACCGCTTTCCGAATCTGGAAAGGAACTGCTCATCCTGGACCATTTTTCGAACTGAAAAAATGATTGTCCATCAATCAATAACACATCAGTGCTCCCTCCCAACCTGAGAGTCATCTCTTCCTTTTTCAATAAGGAAGTCGTCTCCACAAGCTCCAGCTTGAGTATGCAAACTCTTTCATCTTGGATAGAAGCTTTACCAAAATGTCTGCTTATCTGCTCATTTGTGGAGATATATATTGGAGAACCACTTTCTCCTTTTTGGACTTCATCACGGAGAATGTAATGCTTGATCTCAAATGTACTTCGATCAGGAACACTGATTTTCTCTGAAGGCTTCATATAGCTCTAATCGATAAAGTATATCATTGTTGGATTCCTCTTTGGTTCTTGCTAGCTCACAACATCGTGGCAAGGGTCAAACTGGAACATATCCATATGGCACTTCTTCTATCATCATGAGATCTTTGTCATGGATTGGAAATCCATCATCTTGATCTTCTGAGTAATTATTCTGATACAATATCTCTGTTATAGAAAGTCTTCACAACGCTTTTGTTGTGCATTGGAGGTTCTCCACCAAGTTGTCTTTTTCCATCTGCATACAAGGGTCTCTTTCTGGTATGCCTCAAAGCCTTGAGGTTGCTCTGCATATGCTCTTTGTTCAATTTCTCTGGAGAACAGTCTTTGCATTTATCTGATGTAGAACTCCAACCCATGGATATTGTGGATGATATAATGACTCATGTAGAGGTATGTCTGGTTTACTGGAACGAGTAATCATCATAGTATTCTCCCTCCATCTAGGAGAACCTATGGTTCTAGATCTCATAGTGCTTTCATTCATAAGTCTTCCATACACGGTTCTTCATCACAACTTTCAGTTCCTCTGCTTGATTGCTTTTAGTGAGTTCATATCAGGCTGGTAATCTTGTGATTCTTAATACAATGACTGGTTGTTCTGGCTTTTCTTTCTTCCTTGGAATCTTCATGTTTTTCCTCATGTTTCTCTTTAGCTCTTGGGTCCATGGAGTTTCTTATAGATTCCATGCCCTAGAGATTCCACTTCTTTCTTTCATCATAGGATCATGGATGTGGATGGACAACCAGAGATACTTTAAAGTTGCTTTTCGAACAAGACTTCTTCTAAGGTTGAATTGAACACGTACTGCCTTTCATGGATGCTACCATGGATATATACTTCATCATCTTCAATGGATCACGGATTAGCTCCCTCCTAATCCTTGCTTCATGTATGAGTGCATGTTTTTCTTTTGGAAATATATAATCAACTCCCTCCATAATCCATGCTTCCGTCTGCATCCTTATTGCCTTCTGCAAGGTGTCATAAGTCTTTCTCCAATTTCTTCTTGATTGCTGACTTCTTCTTGTCTTTTACTTCTTCTCTTTTACTTCAATATTGATTCTGATTCCGGCTTATCTTACAACTGTTACTTATGTAATAACTTCCACATGAATTGTTTGATGTACTTCATCCTTTCATTTGTATTGTCTGACTTGTAGTCATAATGATAGAAATCCTTTTTGTTTCTTCCATAGGTATAGTTTCTCTTTGAACACACTATCTTCTAAGAAGTAGATATGCAAGATATGTACAGAAAACATGGTATGTACAAGAACTATGAAGAGTATTGTTACCTTGTCTTAGAAGAAGAAGTTTGTTTTATCCTGCTTGGTCTTCCTTGTAGGTTCATTTTCTTCGGCAACTGATGCTTTATGTGTCCCCTTCCTTTTCTTTAGCTTGGGACAATGACTCTTGTAGTGACCATACTTTCGACAGTTGAAGCATTGTATTTTTGACATGTCTTTCTCTTGATTTGGCTTCTTCCTTGAACCAAACTTCCTTTTGTTCCTGAAATTCTTGAATCTTGTTGTAAAGGCTTGATCATCATACTTCTGTTGGGGTTTTTCTTTTGCACTGATCCTTTATTCTTCTTGAGCACAAGAAGTCCAAAGTTCTTCAAATGTAGGATACTCCTACCTTATGTTCATGCTTGCGGAAAATGCATCCCATGTCTTGGGAAGACCATTGAGTACTATATTTACCAGTTCCTTCTTTGAGATGATCTCTTCAATAGCTTGTAGTTGATCTCTTAACTGAGAGATCCTCACAAAGTATGATGTTATGCTGTCATCATCAGTCATCTTCATGTCATGGAGCTCATTCATCAGACTCATTACTTGTCCAATGTTTCTGACTAAGAAGAGGTTTGTTAAGGCATCGCACATATTCTTCGATGAGTCAAGATGGGAGATGTAGGGTATCGAGTGTTCTTTTATAGAGTCCACTATGATACTCATGTCATTGATGTCATTGTCTTTGAACTTCTCGATAACTGCAACGTTCTACGGTTCCTTCTCTTTTCCTTCTTCAAACTCTGGTTCCACGATCTTTCCTTTCACGATATCCAACACTTTATTCTTGGCAAGGATGAGGTCAATCCTTGTCTTCCACGCTCTGAAGTTAGAAGCTCCATCTAACTTGTTTTTTGACTTCATAGAGTAAGTCATGGCTGCTTTGACTTGGCCAACCCTAGATTTGACCAAAAAACTCAAACTTGACGTCTTGTCTTGTTGAGAGTACTAGGAGATGTGCTAGGCTAGGGCGCACTGGTCTATCCAGAAATTAGGTCAATCCCTTCACTTAAGGTGCCTCAACGAGAGGGTTAGGGTTTCTGCAACTGCACCTGCTAGTAACCCTAGCGGCAGTGCTTTGGTCACTACTCCTGCTAGAAACCCTAGTGACAGTTCTTCAACGAGCTTAATATCTTTACGGCTATGCTCCCTTCCAGTGGTTAGATTGAATGAAGGAGGTGTGGGCCCATAACATGTTAGAATATAATGGATTTTCTCGTTTTACCATCGACAATATCACTATTGTCACCCAACCATAGGCCAAAGCCACCCTCCGAGCACCTTAACCTTGACAGAGAATCACTCTGGAAGCAAACCCTAGGCTAGATAGCCAAACAAAGGGTAGCGCACCTTTCCCCAAGGATAGCGCACCAAACAAGAGTTGATCAGATAGTCCAAACCATAACCAAGAGATAGTCCAAGCCAAAACGCAATCTGCTAGCTGCAGTAGCTGCAACGACAACTCTCCTCCAAACTTGCGCACAAACTGGGCAACTGCAGTGCGCACAAGTGTTGCTCTGCAATTCTGAGAATGCCTGCCAGAATGAAGACTGGCCTCCTGTATTTATAATAATTCTGGCTAACTTCCCAGACCGACTTCTCATTTTGGGTGTTTATTTACTTAGTATATAATATTTCTTCTGGCTGACTTCTTCTCTTGTAGGCTAATAACCTAATACCAATTATCCTCTTGAGCTGACTTGTCTTCTAGGGTTATTAGCCAACTCATTAGGGTTTCTTCTTGCTTCCCGAAATATTCTATTCTCGTCAGGTTTACACGTGGAGGTAAATATTAACACTAATGGAAGTATATCTAGCAACCAGAGCAAAAGTTTCGTCATAATCTTCTCCCTCCTTCTGGGAGAACCCTCTAGCGACGAACCTTGCTTTATATTTATCCACGCTTCTGTCTACTGCATGTTTGATCTTATATACCCACTTTGAAGTTACCACTGATTTTTCTTTAGGTCTAGGTACAATTTCCCATACATCATTTTTCATAATGGATTGGTGTTCTTCCGTCATAGATTCTTTCCATTGTTTCTTTTGAACTGCTTCTTCAAATGTGGTAGGTTCTTCATCTAGAAGCTTTGTTATATATGTTGCATAGCTTGAGAATCTTTTAGGCTTCTTACCTTTTCTGATTGTTCCTTCTGGGACCTTGAGTCTTTTTATGTCTTGTAAGGTAGCTTCAAGCCAAGCTGGTTGTTTCTTGGTCTTGGGTACAGTGTCTGAATCAATGGTCTCACATGGTTGCATATGATGATTAGGTTGTTCCTTTGATTCATTTTGGTTTTCTATGCTTTCTTCAATAGATTCTTCATTCTCTTCTTATTCTATAGTTTCTTCTATGGATTTCTTGAAAGCCATATTTTCATTGAATATCATGTCTCTGCTGACTTCGATCTTATGTTGTTCTAGAATATAGATTCTATAAGCCTTGGATGAGTCGCTATATCCCACGAATATGCCCTTCTTTCCCGAGGGTTCTAGTTTATTCTTTTTGTCCTTGGGAATGTGAGAGTAAACAGGACATCCAAAGATTCTTAGGTTTTCCACATTAGGTTTCTTACCTGAGAAGGCTTCTTCTGGAGTCATGTCCTTCAATATGTGATGAGGACTTTTGTTTTTCACATATATTGCTGTCATGGTTGCTTCTCCCCATAAGAACATGGATAACCCTTGATCATTTAGTAGTGCTTTTATTGTCTCTTCGATAGATCTATTCTTCCTTTCTGCTACACCATTTTGTTGAGGATTATGAGGAATAGTCAGCTCCCTCCTAATCCCCGCCGATTTGCAGAATGCAATGAATTCCTTTGAGGTGTATTCTCCTCCATTATTTGTTCTTACGATCTTGATCTTCTTGTTTGTGAGATTCTTTATCTTTGCTTTGTATTCTTGAAACTTGCTGAATACTTCGTCTTTTGTCTTTAGTAGTTATAACCAAGTCTTTCTTGAATAATCTCTGTGAAGATTACATAGTAAAAAGATCCTCCTAGAGATTTGACTGGCATCAAACCGCAAACATCTGAGTGTATCAGATCTAGAATCACCTTAGATCTATTGTTGTTGCTTGGGAATGGTTTCTTGATATTCTTCCCAAGAGCACATCCTTTGCAAATTCCTTCATGTGTAGACTGCAATTCTGGTATTCCTTCAACCATCCTTTTGAGAAAAGGTAATGCTTGATAATTAATATGAGTGTACCTTCTATGCCAAAGTTCATTGGGTTTGACTTCGTTATGTATGAGAACTTCTTCATTTTGTTCTAGTAGTCTATATAGATTTCCTTCATAACTTCCAATAACCCTAGCATTCTCTATGCTGGAGTCTTTATGCCAAGATAACACTTTTCTATCTACGAAAGCTATTTTGTTTCCTTTGTCTTCTAGACAAGATATGGATACAAGATTCTTTTATAAATCAAGTACATATAAAACATTGCTTAAATGAACATTGTTACTTGTTTTCAACTTGACGGAGGCTTGTCCAAATCCTTCGACTGGGTAAGTACTTTTGTCTCCAAGCTCTACCTTGTACGATGTCTTCTTCTCATTTAGATTTGAGAGTCTGGCTTGATCTCCCGTCATGTGCCTAGAAGCTCCACTATCGATTATCCACATGTCATCTTCAATCGTTCCAGTGAGTCTTGAGTAGTGTAGAAGACTGATCTTTTCACTCATGTCTTCGGTTGACTGGTAGTTGGTCATGCCTTGATCCAAAACTTCAAATCTAATGTTTTTGTCTTCTGAGAGAGCCAAAAGGTGCGTTGAACTAGGGCACATTTGAATATCTTCTCCTTGAGCGAGATGCTCTATCACAAGGTGCCAGATTTGGGATTTTAGGGTTTCTGCCACTGCTCCTGCTAGTAACCCTAGCGACAGTGTCTTGGAAGCTACTCCTGCTAGTAACCTTAGCAGCAGTTCCTCAACGAGCTTAGTATCCTAATGGCTATGCTTCCTTCCAGTGGTTAGACTGAATGAAGGAGGTGTGGGCCCATAACCTGTTAGAATATAATGGATGTGCACGTTTTACCATCGACAATATCACTATTGTCACCCAACCATAGGTCAAAGCCACCCTCCGAGCACCTTGACCTTGACAGAGAGAAGAATCTTGGTGGCAATCCAATAGCCAAGCAAGGCTAATGCACCAAGCAAGAAGTAACCAAAGTTGATTAGAGAGTCCAACCCAAAACTGGCGCAACACCTTCCCCATGACTTGCACACAAAACTGCTAGACTGCAGTGCGCAGAAGTGACTTTCTGCAATTCTGAGAAGTGTGTTGAATGAGAGACTGGCGCCCTGTATTTATAGTAATCCTGACAAACTGCCTGGGTCGACTTCTCATTCTGGGTACTAATTAATTCATATTAATTAACTCTCTTCAGCCGACATCTCTTCTAGGGTTACTTTCATTTCTTTTATTTCTTTCGGAACATTCTAATCTTGTCAAAGGTCACAATGGGGGTTCATACCTCCCAAATCTACCATAATATCAACAACATGTTCCTCCTTACTCTGTTCAAAATCATTAGCTTGCAATAATATAGGAGGATCCTCAGACTCTTCTTGGATACTTAAGAACCTTTTTACCTTGTCCCTCATAGAAGGAATCTTCATTATCTTGATGAGGGGAACAAGTATATCAACTTTTGCCAAAATATTAGCCATAACAATATTCAAGTCTATATCATTACCCTGAGGCAAGGTTGGCCAAGGAGGAGGACTATTACTTGATGGCAAAGGAGGCCTTGCTCGAGGAAGTCTAGGATCACTAGGAGGATTTTCAAGCGCATTCTTCTTTCTAGTATAAACTTGGATTTCTCTTTTCCTAAACCTCTCCCTTGACTCTTCATCCATTTGAGTCAAAATTTCCATTCTAGCTTGCCTAGCAACCTCTTGCTTAGCTTGCTCAAGTTGTTCCATGGTCACATTGAAATACGCTTGGGAAGACATAGTATAAATGGGATCCAATGTATCAAGAAAGTTCATAGGGTCCTCATTATTTCTATTGCCATTATGAAGCTTACGACACACATGCTCCCAATGAGCATCCCCAGAAGGAAAACACCAAGGGCCCTCTTCCTAGTTTATAATATTTGTAGGTGCTAAAGTATTAGGAACACTTTGCTCATTTGAAGGTTTAGGTTTACATCTTGGGTTTCTCCTTTGTGGTTGGCCATTGTATTGAGGTTTTGGAAGCAAGGCTTGTCATTGAGCCCTTTCTATGTCAGTGGTCTTGTTCTTCATAAGGCTTTGATTTTGAGAAAGGTTGGTTATGACTTCCTCAAACCTTTGGGTCAACAATGTCACAATGTCTTGAACAAGCCCAACGTTATGTAAATTTCTTGGCTTGGTCTAAGCTTTGGCTCTAGGAGCATGAAAAGATTCCACCTTGGAGGCCAGAAGGTTTCCTTTAATCTTAGCGGCTTGTTCTTGTGCTTCTCTAAGGTTCTTTGGAGACTTATCCTTAAGCATGAATCCAAATTTCCCCTCAAAGGAATTGGTATAGAGTAGAAGGACAACATCGTCCTTTGGACTAATATTATCAGGGATTTGTTGAAGTAAGCTCTCAAATCTAGCATCAAATTCTTCAATAGTTTCATTCTCTTTTTTCTTTATTTCATTAAATTGCAACAATAACATTCTAGGATTCCTTTTAGTGCCACATGTTTTCATAAATACCTTATGGAAGTCATCCCAAGTTTTAATACTCTTATCACGAAGGCTATTATACACATTGGTTTTCTAATTTTGGCTTATATTTTAATAGAAAGGGACAAATTTGATGAGAAACATGTGTTATACTTTATTTTGTCATGGTTAATGACCACAACTATTGCAAGTGAAATATAGACAATAATTCTAATAATAAACACAATTATGTAAGCAAAGGATCAATGCACTTAAGTTCACATCCATACAATGTACTAAAAAAATCGTTTCATCATTTTTTTTGTAAGGCTTGATTTACGATACTTAATTATTAATTTTAAAAAATAATTAAACTTCCAAAGCTTAACCTTTATCTTGATCACTCTTTCACATCAAACTTCAAATGGGTTTGAAATCACTCTAAAAGTTATAAGAGGGTTGATAAATGTATTACATCATAACAATTGTAGAGACATGGTTAATGACCATGGTTATTGTAAATTAAAAAAAAACAATAATTCTAATAATAAATGCAATTATGTAAGCAAAAATCAATGCATTTGAGTTTACATCCATAGACGATGTACTAAAGAAACATTTCATCAATTTCTCATAAGGCTTGGCATCTAATACTTAATTATTAATTTTTAAAATGAATTGAACCTCCAAAGCTTAACCTTTATCTTGATCACTATTTCACATCAAACTTTGAATGGGATTGAAACCATTCTAAAAATCCTAAGAGGGTCGATTAATGTATTTCATCATAGCAATTGTAGAGACATTTTAGCATTGAGGGTTTGTTCAAGAGGTCATGAACTACATGTGAGATCTCTCCCTCAAAGTTGGGGAGGTCATGCATTCGACTCTCTCGATCCCCTCAAGGTTAGACCTAGTAATCAAGGCCAACAATTTATTATGTTTACCATGCATGGATCATGGGAAAGTACTAAGGGTTTTTCGCGAGGCGTTTTCCTTGGAAAACAAATTGTAAAGATTTCAACTACCTATAATAATGAAAAAGTAACGAAGAATGTATGTAGAAGTCAATTGACAACAATGTAAACTAGCCCAAGTTACTAAGATACCATCGTGATTCGAAATGAAAATATTCCAACTCAAGACCAACCAAGTATAGACCTATGACCTTGACAAATTTGGTTTGTCTCATTTGGAACTACTTCAGCTGAATGCTAACCAAAATATGCCTAAAAAATAAAAGGAAAATAAATAACACCAATTTAGACATAAATGCACTCTTTGTTATGAATTGTTGTCAATGGGCTTAATTTTCTTTAGTAGATCCTCTGCCTTTATAAAGCCGCCAAGTGGTCCATAAGACAAATATTTGATTTTTTTCCATCTGCCAAAAACAATAAATCCTTGGATTTAGTAAATCAATTAACATAGTCACAATTTAGTAAATTGATGAACATAAGCACAACTTATCAACTTAAATATATAGTGTCAAGCACATTGATAATTTTGAAACTGATTTCTTTGCCATGAGGAATCAAACTAGGAGCACCTTGAAGAAAATACACATTCATGGAAATCAAAAAGTGCCTTCATGTCTACTTAAAATGTATAACATGAAAATATAAACTAATGCATGGTTAGGCATCATAAGAATTAAGGGTTATGCAAACCTTGGTATGTAAGGAAGAGCAAAGCAATGGAGATGGAGATGGGATACACTATTGAATGGAGGTTGATGAAACCCAAACCTGTCAAAATAGAATTTGTATATGTTATATAACTTTTTTTAAAATGCAATACAAATATACAAAATATCATCTATAGGTGGAAGCATTCATAACTATAGCAATAAATTAGTCCCGTCTCCATGTCAAGGAATTAAAAGATGAAATATCACGGAATAGACGGTTTAAGGTACAACAAGGTCCCATGGGATAGCACAATTGGTTAGACGTGCGCACACTCTTCCAAGTTTGGGGAGAGGTCACGAGTTCGAGCCTGTGTCCCATGGGGCTGCGAAGCTTTATCACTCCCGTATCATCCACCATGTGGGGAAGTATCAGGGTGAGTTTCCAGCATGGAACTTCCAACGTGGAAAAAAAAATGTACAACAAGAAGTAAAATGTATATGTAACAACTCATTTGTGAATGAAAATGTTTGCACTCGCTATCTTGGCTACCCAATATAAAATTAGCATTGTATTTTTCATAGATTGAAGGTATTTTATTATCATAGGAGGAATATAGGTATGAAGTGATTGATTCAAAGTATTGGACAAAGTCAAATGCATTTGAGATTAATTAAAAGGGAGTCAAGTGGCATATGTATTATATAACACAAAATGACAAAAAAAAATTGCGGAACAATATTTCTAGAAACTTACAAAATGACATGCAAGAGAAGAAACCCTTTTCCTCTACTTTTATCCTTTTGGAATATTCAAGATATAGTTCTTTTTAATGTTCCCTCCAGTGTTTTGGAAACATTCCAAACTATTTGTCACTAAGAATTCATGACGAATGTTTTTGAATATTTTCTAGAATAATATGGGAAACACACAGGGGCCCTTTACATTGCCATTTTATCTTAATTACATTAAGTTGGGAGGTGATTGCCATGAAGAGATCCAATTTTGAATCCTATGGATACTTCTTTCCTACCAATCTAAAATCGAGAATTAAAGAAGTTGTAACCAATATTGGGTCGACTACTAATCACTCTACAAGCCTAAAATACACGTTACTATGTTTTATTAGTTTTTATGACCCTATGGGGATATATATGGGGTTTAATGTACATGTAATTGGGTTAAAAGTATACTTAATAGGGGTCAGCCTAATAGAGGGTTACATGAGCAATGGAGGAGAATATGTATATATAAAGGTCAATATAATCATTATTTGAGACATGGAACATATGATTTGTTATATGGATGTATTAAGGTTATTTAAAAGAGGTTATCCTAATGTATAAGGGGTTATTGTGTAACTCGTCTCTATCAACACTTTTGGATTTGTACTCCACACTCACACTTCGTGCATGTTGATGTATTTTGGCTTATTATGATAGTTTGAGTATTATTGTACATTGGTGTATTCTAGCTTATTATGTTATGACCCTATGGGGGTATATATGGGGTTGAATGTGTATGTAATAGAGTCAAATGGATATGTAATAGTGATCAACCTAATAGAGGGCATGCATGTGCAAAGAGAGAGAATATGTATATATAGAGGTCAATATAGTCATATTGGAGACATGGAACATATGATTTGGTTATTTGAATGTATTGAGGCTATTTGAAGGAGGTTCTCCTAATGCATAAGGAGTTATTGTATAACTCATCATTATTATCTCTTTGAGAGTTGTGTTCCACACTTGTACTTGGTGTACTCTTGTTTATCATGTTATTCCATGTGTTTGGTTCACAACATTTGGTATCAAGGTGAACGATCGTTGGTTTGGCTCCTTTAAACAAGTCATCTTACCATTTTTGCTCTAACTTTGCATTGGAATATTGATTGGCATGGGACTTGTGGAGTTCGAAATAAGAAACAACGAAGTATCTCTGGCTAAAATTTCAAAATCTGGTTCACTATATTTTCGAAGGAACAAGTTGTATAAGTTACGTTTTTTGTATAGTCCTCAAACTAGGCTTAAATAGGAAGTTTTAGTAAAATAGTTATATATGAAATATTGTGAGATCCAAATGGAATGTCACTTGTGATATTGGACAAAAGGAGGTGTTAGTTGTCAAGTTTACTCTAAAAGTGCTTACACCATGCTTGGGGGTGCTTCATGTGATGTGGGATGCATGGTATATGGATGACTCTTGTTTGATCTGTGATGGACTTATACATTGGAGTTGGATTGCTCATCAATTTCTAGACCTTGTCTTGATGCTTGTGTGGCATTGTTCCTTGGAGCATTGGAGACCCATGGAATTGGATTACATTCTTCATGATGACCACATGGAGGTTGGTTGCTTGCCGAGGAGGACAACTTGCTTTGGAGGAGAAGCATTGGGCATCTTGGAGAAAAGCATTAAGCCCTAGATGGCATGGGAGCACTTGGTTACTTGCATGGAGGCTTGTACTTGACTTGAGGATGCTTGGGTTGAAGGAGTGATCATGTAGGTGGGGTGGACCTAGAGGTACATATGGCTTATGAGGGAGCATTAGAGCTTTGGAGGCTTGAGAAACTAGAGCGTTGGACACATTGCGTTGAGTGTGCATGCCCTGGAGCCTTCCTTGTTGGACATGTTCACCTTGGATCTTGACATGTGTCACTTGGAGTGGAAGTGCTCCACATGTGAGCCTACTTGTACAATGTTAGGTTGCTTCTAGTTGATGAGGTCCACTTTATATTGTTGGCCTCCCTTACCTCTCATATAAATACATGAAGGGAAGAGTCCTTTCATACATTCATTCATCACACGCTTGTATTAGAGATATTAGGAGTAGAGCGCACTAGTTTCTCTCTTTTGTGTACTCTTCATTGATTATCTTTATCCCGGAGTGCTAGGGTTCTTAGAGAATTACAAGGGAAATTTTAGTTTTAGGGTTTTACCCTAAGGTGCCAAAGAAGCTAGGGTTTGAGATAAACCCTAGAAAGGTAAAATAAGCATTTTATCGTGAAGCTCTTGTTAGAGAAGAAAATTAGGGGTGTTGGCATTTGGAAACCCTAATGCTACTTGTTATGCTTGTGGAGGAGAAGAGAATTAGACATTTTGCATGTGCCAAGGACTTATCGATGATGATGCAAGCTTATTGAGGATCCTTGGTGGAGTGACTAACTTTGGTTAGGAGCAATTCCTAGTTAGAAGAAGTTGGTGGCTATGGTTTTCTATATTTTCCCTAGCTAGGGTTTGGAAAACTTGACCTGTACCAACTTTCTAATAAAGTTGTGGTAAGTACTTGTATTTCATTTCTTATATATATATATATATATATATATGGTTTCCAATTGTCCAAATATTGTGTACTTGCAAATTTGATTTTCAGCCTTTGTTATCTTCTTGATTGGGCGGGTTCCAACACTTTTTGTTTGTATTGATTTGACATGTTATATTGTTAAAAATGTTGAGTGATTTAACAATCACCTTGAAGATAAAAGAGCATATTTTTTGTTGTAAAAATATGATGCAATAAAGTTATTTCATATCTATTATATGTTTGGAAAAGTGTGTCCTAAGGGTTGTACATGGTATTGAGGTACACTTGTATGGTATTTATTCTCTTGGGCTACCGAATGATTTGGATTGAAGTAAAGTGAAGTATATGATACTATGATTGAATTAAAGGCTGAAAGTTCACAAGGATTAGATCTAGGAAACCTCAAGTTAATGAGGTAAAATTTCAAATTTCCATTAATTGCCATAGATCCAATTTTTCTACATGGTATCAGAGCTAATTGGACTAGGATTTCTCTCTTGGTGAAGAGGGAGTTGGATATTTCAATGGTCTTGTACCTGGGATTGGTCCTTATTGATTAGGTGCGATACTCTAGGACGCTTGGGAGAAGTGTTGGAACCCACGAAGGGTTAATATACTTTATTTATTGTTGATTTGTTGCTTTGATGTGTGCTTTATATTTGTGGGATGTATACTCTCTATATTAGATAATGTGACAGCTTTGATGGTGCTTCCAATTTCATACCTTAGAATCTCAAACCGTGGATGCTTTTGAAGGAGGCTGAACTTTGGGAGCATGTTGAGAAAGAGATCGTTGCACCTTCTAATTCGACAAAGTTGGCCACCCATGTTAAGGAGGATGACAAGCCAAAGAGAATCATTCTTGATTCTATGAAGGATCACTTTATCCCTCACACTGCATACAAGTCGTCCAGTAATAAAATGTTGCTTCTTTGGTTGGTTTATTTCAAAGCTCTTATTTCTCTAGATAGATGCTCTTGCAGAACAAGCTTTCAACCATTTGCATGTGCAAGATAGATACAGTGATGAGCTACTTGGCTAGGATCACAAAGTTGAGAGAGTAGTTCATTTTCATAGAGACAATGATGGAAGATAAGGAGTTTGAAGATAAGTCCATTCCCTTGAATGGAATTGTCTCATCTTGGAGGCCTTTTGTTTAGGGTGTCTATGCTCATGAGAATTTTCCTAGCTTTATAAAGCTTTGGGATGATCTTATGTAGGAAGAGATCAGGTTGGAGTTGTTAGCAACAATTTTTGTCTTGGGCACAAAAGTACCCAGGTCTGCAGGTTGCACGAAAAGCACCCAAGCACAGCACAGAAGAATCTCTTTTCAGGTTACCAGTCAAGCGAGCAGGCGAAGTTTTGTTGTCGAGCGGCCGAGACCCATCTATAAAGCTGATCACTGGTCATCGAGATCTCGAGGCTACCAAGTTACCCGAGGTATAGCGTCAGAGAAAGCACCTATATTTCAAGACAAAATCTGGGCCGTCTGATCTAGTGACGCATGGCACAAGATCTAGTCACGTCGGCATATCGGCATTCGGAAGTTTGAAGGGTAAAAGTCCCTCGTCATCTCGCATCTCAAAACCCCGAACCCCGAAGCGCCGAAAGCACCCAGAGTCAGGCCCATGGTTTTGGCGCCTGGTCACAAAGGAGCAGGCTTGGAGGAGGGGCGCTAAGGTTTATCATTTGGCAAGACAGGTCCCGAAGAGCCGAGAACAATCTTAGTCGTTCATCCCGGAGGGACACGTGGTGCGCGATTAGGCTCTCTGCCTTTTTTCCCATCGCGACTTTGAAGCGCAAGGAGCAACTCTTTCATATCCCCGAGACGCGAAGCGCCGAAGACATCTCGGACCCGGGCCCACAGTATTACTGAATTAGTTCAGGACCGTCAGATCAAAGAGGGGCACGTGGCACCCATTAGGCCCTCTCGACATTTCGCCCATCGCAACTTCAAAGAGAAAGGATCTACTCCTTCCTATCCACGAACCCCGAAATGCCGAAAGCACCTTTGAAGATAGGCACAAGGTCACAACGCGTAGTCGCTTGGAGGCAATAGAAAGAGCTACGCAAAGGGCCGAAGTGCCAGGTATAGCTGCAGAAGGGATCACCGTGTTCTCCAGGTGCCAGTTCAACTTGATCTCAACCCTGATACCTGCTCAGAGTAAATGAAGAAGAGAGAGGGTGGTTGAAACCTCACCTCACTCGTTAATTGCAAGGTATGGATGTCCCGGCGGGAAGTCTGCCCGAGATGGTCTCCTGTACTGATTCTTTCCACAGAAGCCATGTCGAGTCCTCGACTCACCAGGGAATCMTGTGCACGCTAATTCAGCATTTAAGGGCTCATCTACCCCTTGGCGTGATCCATGCAAAATTAAGGTGGCGTATGACAGAGGAGTGTAGGCCAGATTTGATTGAAGAGACGCCTCATCCCGAAAGTCTAGGAGGCCTCTGTTGGGCAAATGTTTAGGAGTATATATACTTAGTTTTGATATTTTTCGAGGCATCGATGGTAGAGCGAAGCTCCCGATTGTAAAGTTTTAACAGACACTCTAGTTCTCTGGTTATGCATCTGTATGTAAGATTTCTTGTTTAATGACGGACAATTTTCTTACCCCATCTAATTTTCATCTCATACCGAGGGAGTTCATGATTGACTGATTCACATGAATTATTGCAATTATGTTACGATAAAGGATTTATTGTAGCATTGTTGTATTCTTCGGTTTTCTGTGTTTGAATGTAAGAAGATCTTGCGTTTAGATGTTTTCTCCTATAGTCTGTTAGAAACCTGATGTTTACAACAGACCTTTGCAATTCTCTTATACAAGTCTTCCCCCTATTCACCCTTACTACAACTCACTGTCTGAAGTTTATCTAAGACCTCACTTGCCCATGCATGCCTGGCCTAGTTTCGGAGTTAGAACAATATTGTTTTGAGTTAACTTCCATTCNTTAGATGTTTTCTCCTATAGTCTGTTAGAAACCTGATGTTTACAACAGACCTTTGCATTTCTCTTATACAAGTCTTCCCCCTATTCACCCTTACTACAACTCACTGTCTGAAGTTTATCTAAGACCTCACTTGCCCATGCATGCCTGGCCTAGTTTCGGAGTTAGAACAATATTGTTTTGAGTTAACTTCCATTCGATCAACATAAACTGATGGGCATCGGGCTCTGCTCCTGTTGCAATCCAGGAGTGACTTCTGACGCTAACATTTTCTGGCGCCGTTGTCGGGGACAAAGTGGAAAATTTTCCCCGAGATTGAACGACATTGAGCCTCTGATTCTGAAGGTGCATCAGGTATCGGAGCCTTTGAAGATTGCTACTATGCACCTGACGACTCCACTGTGGCGAACCTACCGTGTTAATTGTGGCTTTCAGAGATAGACACACGCAGTCCCATCCACAACTGCCTCTGGCTACACCTGAAACTGATCCGGAGGTGGTTCTCAGAAAAGGAAAGGCCTCTGAAGGAGAAGCTTTCGCCGTCGAATCAGGTAATCCGCCATCTCCTTCTGTAGGAACTCCATTTTCTCCTCCTCAGTGTCTCAGCAGACCTTTTTCTGAAGTTTCCCGTTTCCTAAAATTTCGGAAGTGTTCCTGTTGGGTTTCCCCCCCCTGGTCTGGGATTGGAGGGAGAAATCCTTGTCACTCCCCTCTCCCCTGAAGCTATACCTTGGCGTAGACCCAAGACCATAGAAGATTTCCCCACTCCTAGCTTTACCACTCCTCCTCTTGTTACTGTTGTCGCTTCTGCGCAAAGAGAAGCATCTGTTGACTTAAGCCTGTCAACCTTCTCCCTAAATCCCCTATTGTTTCCTATTCCACTTAGAAGCTCATCCCCAGGATCCCCTTTTCGAGCTCCTTCTCCTCCGAATTCTCCTCCACATAATATCCCTATGGCAGGAGCAAATCCTCCTATGACCAGAATGGAGGCTATTATAGCCGCTAGGTATGCTCCCCTTGTGTTACCTCAGCCTCTCAATGCCCTCCCAGCAGATGGTTACCTCAAGCAGCTGCCCAAGTTTACAGGTGAGGGGGACATAACTGCAGAAGAACACCTAGAAGCCTTTTACAGTTTTACAGATGATAATGTTATCATGCATGCAGACGTATGGANGTGTTACCTCAGCCTCTCAATGCCCTCCCAGCAGATGGTTACCTCAAGCAGCTGCCCAAGTTTACAGGTGAGGGGGACATAACTGCAGAAGAACACCTAGAAGCCTTTTACAGTTTTACAGATGATAATGTTATCATGCATGCAGACATATGGATGAGGATTTTCGTCCATACTCTTCAAGGCGAGGATGGAAAATGGTTTAAAGCCCTGCCTCCTGGATCTATTGATGGGATTGAGGCTTTGGATAATGCCTTTTTGAGACAGTGGGGAGATAAAAAAGACTTCATGTATTACATGACAGAGTTTGGGTCTTTGAAGAGAAAAGAATGAGAGTCTGTCTTTGACTTCTCGAAGAGATTCAATAAAATGTACAATAAAATCCCTACTGAGATTAAACCCTCAGAAGCCTCTGCAAAAATCACTTACGCTAGCGCCTTTGATCCTGATTTCTGCCTCCTGTTGAGGGAAAGAAGAGCCACTACTTTGGCCCACATGCAGGATGCAGCCATGGAGGTAGAATCTAACATATTGGTTGTTGACCGACTCAGGAACACTGCTGATAGGAACATATCTAGGTAGAGGCCTGAAGCTTCCCCATCCGGTTCCTCTCCCCTGCCCCTTCAAACAGATGAGACAGCTAGAATGATAAAATCACTTTCTGCCAGGATGGAAAGGTGGGAATTAGAAGGGAAGCCCATCTACAGAAATCCCCAAAATACAGATAGCAGGGGCTTCAGGAAGCCTAATAGCAATGTGCCACAGACTTTCCCAAGGGAACAAAGGAGCAGAGACAGGGATGATCAGAGGATTCAAACCCCTCTCCAGAACAACCTAGTTTCTCATGAGGAAGGGGAGGAGGTGGAAGAATTCGACCCTGAGATCCACTGCATCGAGGACACTTCCTCGTTTCCTCATTTGACTCAATCTACATATGAAGAATCCCTTATCAACACTCAAATCAACGAGTTGAGTAGAGGGGGAAAAGCCAACAACACTCCTAACAGATATAATCTCAGGTCAAAAAAGAAAGAAGGGAATTTTGATAGCCAGGATACAGGATGATGCTTGGAATATTGCAATGAGACCCTAGGAGCTACATTTTATAGGATGATGTCTAGAATATTGTACTGAGACCCCAAGGGAGATAGGTGATGATTTTAGGTGGTTGCATAACTTCAAACATCCAGTTGATGGAAGAATTGAGAAATACAAGGCAAGGTTTGTGACAAGAGGTGTCTTTGAAAAAGAGGGAGTTGATTATGATGAGACATTTGCTCCAGTTGGAAAGTATACTTCTATCCATATCATTCTTTCCTTAGCAGCATGTTTTGGATGGTGTTTGTATCAAATGGATGTAAAGACCGCCTTCTTGAATGGTTTAATTGAAGAAGAAGTGTACATACATCAACCCTGAGGTTTTGAGGTGCATGGGAATGATCCAAAGGTACGCATGGCTTATGAGGGAATGATGTAGCTTTGGAGGCTTGAGGAGGTGGATCGTTAGACACATCGCATGGACATTCATGCCTTGTGTTGATGATTGTAGCTTCATGAGACATTCTCTAGTTCGTTCTCCTCTGGATCGAGTTGAGATGATCTGTGAGAACGCCCATGTGATGGATGAGTCATACTCCTCTGGACTGAGTTGAGATGACGTGTGTGGTCTCTTGTCGTGCTCCTCTAGATTGAGTTGAGATGACTTGAGATGGTCTCATGCCGGACTCCTATGGACTTAATTGAATCAACTTGAGATGGCTCTACAGAAAGTACTCCTATGGACTTAGTTGAGTTGATTTGTTGAGAGTCACGTCCCCGTGGCTGAGCACAGGTGGCCATGTCCCTAGTGGTAGAGCATTAGAGGATGTGTGAGATGCCTTGCTATATTGTCAAAGAGTAAGACTTTGGTAAAACCCTAATTTGTATTGTAAAGGGTAGAAGTCGGCCCCACCATGTAAAGATAATTAATATTGTGTAAAGATTAATTATATTATTAAGTTGTACAAGTCGGCCTTATTGTGCCAATAGACACTTCTATTCATTGAATTAGGACTTGCATATATTAAAGAGATAGATCCCCATTGTGGATCATATCTCTCATTCACTCAACGCATGGTCTGAAATTGGAGGACTGAAGTGTGCACTTCTCTTAGGCGCTAGTTTTCTCAGTCATAGAAGCACCCTCTTGTGTGCTCTAAGGTTTGTGGTGTGGAGGATCTTCTCTTGGCAATATAGCAAAGGATTGTTGGGTTTTTCCCTTGATTGAGAAGTGTTTTCCTAGGATAATTTCAGGTGTCTTGTGCATGGCTATTCTACTTGTGATCTTGGTTTACTGCAGCTAGTGTGTTGGCAAATATTTAACAGACAGCGAATGGCAAATATTTAACAGACATCGAATGCTTGTCATTGATGGCAAGTAACATAAGTACAGGAAGAATGTACAGAGGATTGATGGCAAAGGTACAGGAAGTTTGTAACAGACAGACAAACAGAAGATAAGTTCAGGTTGATCGAATTATCGAAGGCCCGTAAAGCTTGAGAAGCATTTCTGATCGTTGGATCCATTCAAAATTCCCGAAAGAACGAGGGTCATCAGATCTGAATGTAGACAAGAAGAGATCGTTGAAGAGGAGGACAGATCTCAGGCGTTAGATCCAAGCACAGGATCCGACCATCGTTGGATCAAGAAGAACCCGCACGTCCTTTAAGGTACAAGGAGAAGCGGGCGTAATCACGATATGTGAAATCACGACTTAATCTGAGCCGTCAGATCAAGGTGGAACCTGGACCGTTGATTCTAGTCCATGTCGGGGTTTCGAGGATCGCGTGTTGGAGATGTCAAAGAAACAATGCAACAAGAATGTCGATTTCGCGATATGCAGAATTGCGATTCAATCGCAGTCGTTGAATCAAGCTCAAATCTGGACCGTTGATTACAGCCCGTATCGGAATTTCGCGGATCGAGTGTTGAACATGTCAAAGGTTATTAACATCAGGAATCCCGATTTCGCGATATGCGAAATCGCGACTTGATCGCAGCCGTTGAGTTAAGATTGAATCTGGACCGTTGATCCAACTCCTTATCGGAGTTTCGCGAATCACGACATGAAGAGGCAAAAGAAACGATGCAACATGAATTACGAAATCGCGATGTAATTGCAACCGTCAGATAAAGATATGATCTGGATCGTTGATTCGATTGCTTTACGGAATTTTGTGGATCAGGATTTGTAAGTGACAAGAACATTGAAAATCAAGAATGTCGAATTCGCGATATGCGAAATCGCGAAAGCGCCTTATGCATAAGACTGTGGTCACAGCCCTTGGTCATGAGAAAGGGAAGGAGTCAGTCTAGATAAGCTCCATTTTGGAGCTTCGGAGATCGCGACATGAAGTGTCGAGACACTTGGGTACAGGAATGCCGAAATGCCAAAACCCAATTTAAAGGCAAGATTAATAAATTTCATCCAACGGTGCGGATAAACGTGAATGTGATCGGAGGGTTACTGTTCTCTCTCACAGTTAACTCCTCAGTTACGAATCTGTTAGCAAAACGGACTCATGATTGCAAATCAGTTAGCGTTTCTGTTGGCGTTTCAGTTGCTCAGACAGTTGTCTTTCTTTTGTCTATGGAGTTGGGAAGTTGAACCGTCGTGTAGGTGTTAAGCCCTAATATTGGCTCATTACCACTTAATTGGGGCATATTAGATTAGCAATGTTATTTTATTTATGTCGGCTTTAGGCCATTAGTTGTGATTTAGATTAGTAATGTTATTTTATTTATGTCGGCTTTAGGCCATTAAAACCTCCTAGTCTCCTATATATACCAAGGAGACATTTTCATTTTGAAT
>JASDQU010101619.1:48011-62252 GCA_032191745.1 Picea mariana | reverse complement strand
ACAACTTTGTTTTTATTTGTAGTTATATTTGGATTGTATTATATAGCTAATAAAGTATGTACAAAATAATGATTAATATTTACATAAATAATTAATTAATTTCTATTAAAACACTCTTTCAAATAAAAATAAAAATATGTCATTCATTTTAACCATTATAATAACAACATTATTTGTGAAGCAAATTATAAAATATTCCTAAGATTTAGTTCAAGGGGTTGGTTCTACTAGTGGTTGCCAATATTGTTGGGTATTTGGCTAGTTTCATGTCAATAGGTATCCAATTTGAATCCCCTTAGGTGAGGTGTATTGGTTTGTGCTAATGAGTTTATTAGAGATGGCATCTACAAATTTGGGGAAGTATCCCTTGGGTTTTCCTACAAGGTTTTTCTTTGGAAGAACAAGATTTTTAAAATGCCAATAAGAGAAAAATCCATAATTGTTCCATATTTTTTTAATCCATTTTCCTTTTAACTAATTCTTGCAAATGTGCCAAATCAACCTTTTTCAACATAGTATCACCCATTTTATTAAATTAGTTCTTCAATAGGGATATTTGGTACCCCAAGTCTTCACCTTCAAGCATCATGTATGAGGTCTTCAGAGGTTTAGAAGGTGTAGAAATTTTTGCATAACCCTTTTCCATGTCAGAAAATAATAACACTTCTCTTTTTTCTCTTTATCACAAATTTTTAATCACCAAAAGTAGAGTTTTCAATTAAAAAAATGTTAATTTCAAGTTATCGTACCTTTAAAAAGTTGGTTTGTATGTTGTCTTGTTGGTTTCCCTATCTCTTGAAGTATCTCTAAAATTTTAGTCCCTCTGAGTCTGAAATTTTGATTTGTAGTAGCCTAATATGTCTTCTCTACAATGCCATAGATTTGACTAAATTATATTGTACCAAAATAAAGTTATGGTAACTTTCCCAGTTTTTTTTTTTATCTTTTTCAAGAGAGGATTTGTATGGTTTGTCATGTGTCCAATTTTTTTTATCTACTTCTAAAATTTTGACCTGAAATACTATGATTTGTATTTTTTTCAATGGCATTGATGGAATTCAATTTGGGCTTTTTAGCTTCAGATATGATAGTTTTACCAAGAACACATGTTTGAGCCTAGTTTTCGAACTAGCCAAAAACCTTAATTTCCACAACATGTAACTATGAAATTAAAGTGAACCGAAACTTGGAATTTTTACCACATGTACTTCACTATGTCTCCTCAACGTCCCAAAAACACTTCTATTTAAATGTCCTAGAAAAAGGATATAATGAAAATTCCAAGATGATTCATTTGAGACTAATTCTAGGACTAGTCAAAATACCTAATTTCCATAGACCATATCTCTGAAAGTATAGTGAACCAAAATTTGAAATTTTTACCATAGGTATTGTTACCCCTCAAACCTCAGGGTAACTAAGGAGATGATATCTCAAGGCCCACATGTTGAAAACATGGAGTGTTGAGAGCCATATGACCAGACATAGACCTTCCTCTCCACCACATCAATATTCATTGACAACAATGTAGCAACGTCCACCACACCATCTTCGCTCACATAGGACAACAGACCTTGCTTCACGAGGTAACAAGTCCAATCTCATGGTAAGTGTCACTTTAATAATTGAATCATTTGAGCATGTTGCAAAGAGTCATTTCTTGATTATCAAAATGTTTGCTTGGAAATTATACCTTTTGCCTCATTTCACCTTGGTCGTTGACATGGTTTCCTAGTAAGTGGGTCACCCTTGGGAAAATGGTTGCTACTAGGGGGTCTCCCTGAAGGTTCATCGTACCATTCCCGCACATAATATCATTTTCTACATCTTTTTCCTTTTGTTTCCTCATATTTTCGGTTTTCAGGCTTACTGACCCCAAGAAGGGCTTGTACATCATTTCATGGGAAGAAGGGGTTAAAGGCCCAGAGGTGTTGTAGCTGGTAAAAGATAAAAGCCATGAATTATCCTCTAGATGTTCTCCCTAAGGTCTTGAGAGAAATGAAATGATTCTCCTAAAATAATTGAAGGACCTGTAAAAAAAACACATAATTAATAAATGTCTTGCTTGTTGAGGGGATGCATTTGCAGTGTCTTTTACTTTCCTTGCATATGGCGCTCAATGTGTTCCTAACTTCAAGTGACATTGCAATGCTCTTTACTTTCCATTGAATATAGCACTCAATATTTTGGACCACAATAAATTAATGGAAAATAAAAGGGCTTGGAAAAATGTTGCATTGCAAACGAAGATGCAACACACCCTCCACAAAGGCATCCATAAAGAAGACAATATGAACCCTTGATATTTCAAGAACCCCATGCCCAAAAGTATTACCCCATCCACCTCATACTCATTACATGACTTAGAGAGGGTCTTCTTGGGAAACATTCGTTGACTTGGGGATTGGTCTACCCAATAGAGCACCGTGACAACCCTCCCATACTTAAATTTGACAAATTTTATAAGGTCTTTGAGCATTTGTTTAGTTTGAAAATTGGGGATTTAATACACATGTTTGGGTGGTTCTTTTATTAAATGTGGCTTACTTGGCATGATACATGTGACTTGTGGACCCTTGGAGAGCGCACTTGTTTGTCTTTGCAGGACCTTGCTAGATGGAAGCTATCCATGGAATAATTATGCCATTTTGACCTTCATGAGGGATTGAAGATCCCAAGGATGGACGTCATACCCTGTAGGCTAGGAAGAGGACCATGAAGCCATTATTCTCTTGATATGATGGACGTTTCCTTTGGAGGCACTTGGACAATAGTAGAGGATGACATCATAGCCCTTGGAACTTGGATGTTGGCCTTTGGAGGCCTAGGACATCACTTCCTATGCCCTTAACGTCATCTGGAGACTAGGACTTGGTGGGCTTGATAGTTTTGGAGGTAATGTGATGTGGTTTGAAGGAAGAAGATGCATGGAATGACATTTTAGCACATGAGAGATTGACACATGGCCTTTGGAGGCCCAACAACTTGCATCTTGAGGCTCAACGTCTCATTTTTTGGCCTAGCGTCACCCTTTAGGGCATGACATCACCCTTATAAGGGATTTGCTTTATGAAATTTTATTATTTGCAATTTGTAAAGGTAAATAAAGGGGGCCGACCGTCTTTTAATTGTTGTTGACAATTTTATGTGGACAAATTGGTTTAGATGACCTCATATAAATAGAGGTCATCTCATTTTCATTTTGAGAACTCATCACTTGAGAATTACATACTTCTTCTGAAATTTTCACCCTACTTGGGAAATTCACTATCTATTGTCTTTGGTGAAAATGGATGGAATTTTTGTCTATTGGTGGAATAAAGGCTAGCGACTTCTCTTGGATTCTTGGTCTTGGAAATTTTGTGGAATATCTTTGATAAGTAAGGGTTTTTCATGCTATCTCTTGAATTAGGTAAGGAATTTCTACAATTGTATGTTTTCTTCTTAATTTCAAGGTTGAATTGTTAAACGCTTGCAGGAGTATAAGGACATACACCCTCCATCAAGTATTTCTCATTTTATTGTTATTGAAAAGAATTTTGAAAGGTTGCTATAAGGACTAAAAGGGCTTACACCCTTATAGTTTAACATTGCAATGGTTTGTTTACTCTAGGGAGTAAAAAAGATTATACCCCTAGAGGAGTAATAAACCCTAGATTTTCAATAAGAGACTCCATTAGCCAATAGATAAAGACACTAATCTTGCATTCGAGATTGAATATTGTGCATTGGTAAACATGATTTTAAAGAGATTGAATTGTTCAAGTCTGGAATTAAATTTTACATGCTTTGCGTCTTGATTTTCCAAGAGATTAAGTTGTTATAACAAGCATTGAGATACCACCAACAGGGTTGCAACAAACCCTCTCTCTCCTACTCTTTTACAAATTTTCTACCGTTGAAATTTACTTGCACTCTGTCATTGTTGATCTATTGTTTAAGGACTATTTTTTGGGTGGTTTACTTGTTGATTTCAGTGGCTAGAACTTGTTGATTTCATTGGCTAGAACTTTCTATTGTATCAAAATATTGCTACATCCATAAGGATGTTACAAAACTCTATTGATAGCACTCATTAACAACCCTTTATTGCTATCAAAGTCTTGGTTAAAATATTGGAAGATTGTATAACTAATTGCTAGTTTGTTTTCCAACATTATATACTTGATTTTGATGGTTAAATTTGCAATTGTCATAGTTATTTTACTTTTTTATATGTTTCCATACCATTGCAATTTTTGGACAGCAAGGTTTCCTGTTGATTCCCCTTTGGTTTTCAGGCATGTATCATCATATATTGTCTTGATTGGGTAGGTATAACATTGTTTTGCAAGTACACAACCTTGGAAACAATTTACCACCTCAATAAAACTCTTTACCCAAGCCTCTTTCCATTCTTTGACCTTGACCTATAGGGGTAGTCTTTGGGCTATTTCCTTGTCCCATCTTAATCCCCCTAGGGTCACCCAAGAAGCCTCCCTTGTGTTGGACTTGTCCTTCAGTAAAATGAAGGGGACATCTATTGAGGTGACAGTGATAGGTGTTCCTATTTGTGTCACACATTTGTGGTTTGGGTTAGAATTTTCCCAAACTACAAACTGTGTGATAACATGTACTTTTCTATGTCTCCTCTTGCTTCCAAAAAATTCACGGTATGAAACTATCTAGAAAAATAATTATATTGAAAATACCAAGATGACTTGTTGGAAGGAGCCAAACCCAAGGATTATATGTTTTGAGACCAAATGTTATGCATCAAAACATGCAAATAGCATAAAAAGAGAAAGAAAGAACTCCATGCCTTGAGAATAAGAGAGAAGAATGAATGAATGAATGAATGAGAAGCTTCTTCGAGAGATAAACCCACTTTTACAATATCACAAATGTATAAGATGAGATATTCACTAAAACTAAGCCTCCTTCGTATATATGGGAAACAAATGGTACAATTACAATTAAATGATCTAACCAACCAATAAGGACAACACTAAAATAACAATAGAAATGTAATAAATCAATATTTAGGGCTTAACATTTTTATTGGTTGTGTATTTGTATATGGATCTCTGGGTATCTGTTGCATTAAGACCATTCATCGCATTGAAGTTCACACCTTGTTGCTTTGATATTTTTTAAATGTTGTCATGGTTCATTGTGTGCATTGTATAATAAACATGCACCAATGTGTTTTTGTTGTAAAGCACATAATTTGGCACTAACTATTTTTTAGAAAACATTTTCAAGTTTAGTGGTGGGTACTATACAATAATGATTAATCGATGCTCATTATTGTAATACACACCACCTAACCCGAAAACAATTTTAAATTGAAATGTTTTACTTAGTTTGTAAAATGTATTTCATAATTAGTATATTTCATTATCTAAGGCATTTATGGATAGAAGATCAATGAAAACAATTTATAGTAATGAGCGTCAGGGAAGCACATCCCGAGAAGAGAAGATAGGAATTTATTTTAAATTTTAATATAAAAGTAATATATTTGAATTTTATGTAGGTTCAAAGGAAGTGTATTGGATAATGTATCATGTGTTGATAATTGAAGCTATGTGAGACATTCTCCAGGACATAAACCTAAGAGAGAGCCCCTGAGAGGGGTGTGTGGTTCCTATCTGAGACAAAGTTGGAACATAGATATGGCCTCCTCTTTATAGAGAGTTGAGAAGAACTCCAGATGATTCTCTTGTGTAATGTTGTGAGAAAGAATATTTACAGAGTTGGACGTGCATGTGGCTGAGCACAAGGTGAATGTGTGAAATCCCAAAGTGTTGGGTTCATCATCATGAGAACAGAAATGAAGATGATGTATTAGCCTTCTCTGAGCAGAGAGTTGATGAGAAACTACATATGACTCTCATGTGTAATGCAGTGGGAAAGAAGATCTGTTGAGTGGACGTGTCTGTGGATGAGCACAAGTGAACATGATCGTAGTGGTTGAGCACTAGTGAAGAAGTGGTTATATTGTGTTATGCAGTGAGCCAGAGATATGAACATCCCTATGGATGTGCTCCTAGTGGATGAGAACTAGTGGGTGTATAAGATCCTTTGCTATATTGTTCAAGAGTTAGACTTACCTGTAACCCTAATTGTAATGAAAAGGGTACAGGTCAGCCCCACCTTTATGTGACTGGTAATTAATGTAAAAGATAATTAATCTGGTTAATATTAATTATATTATAAGATAGAGAGGTCGGCCTTCTTGTGCCAATAGACACTTCTATTGACGGGTTTATTCTAGTATAAGTAAAGGTAAATTCCCCATTGAGGAATCATATCTTTCATGTAAGTTTGGAAATTTCAGCAACTACATCTTCTTGGGAAAAGTGCGCACCTCTCTTGGGCGCTAGTCTTCTAGGGTTTGATCACCCTCTTGTGTGATAGGTTTTATTGGTGGTGAAGGTTTTTCTCTTGAATAATATAACAAAGGATTTGGTTGGGTTTTCTTCCCTTGTTGAGAAGGGTTTCCCAGGATACTTCTTGTGTTCTTGTGCATGGTGTTTCATCTTGTGATTTTGGTTGTTGCAACATTATTGGTTATGGTAAGTCAAATGCTAAAAATGGAATGAACTTCATGCTTAACCTTGCTCATAGAAAAATCAACATGGTATCAAAGCATAAGTATTGAAGAACCCCTGCACAAGCATTCAAAAGACTAAACTGTCATCGTTCTGCAGTTCCGTATGGCCTCTAGGGTTTCTGCAGAAATCCATACGACCCTCTTTTGATCAACCCTTTCACCCCTTTATAAGTGGACGCCGGAGCTAAAACTTGAACCAAACTGTACGACCCTCCTTAGTGCATCACCAAATACACTCAAAATAAAATTCCGAGGATTTTAAGTTTTTGGCCCTAGGGTTTCTAGGGTGCCGAGATTTTTTGCAGAATCCCGATCTTAGGATTTCTGAAACTTTTTGAAGAAACATTTTCAATTCAAACAAGCATTCCCGTGACACTCTCAAATTTGATCATTGGCAGTCATAATCCCAACAAAATCCAAGGTTACTAATCCAACCTAATCATTAGGTTTTCCAAATCCAGTTGGTGAGAGTTCGAAGAATTCGAACAAATCAAGAATAGAACCTTAGTAGAAGATAGGATTGATGGAGAAAGCAACTTCATCTCATGGAAATCAAGGCTCCAGGTCACCCTTGAAGAAGATGACCTTTTGGATGTGGTAACTAAAATTCTACCAGCCACAACTACCGATGTAGAGAAGAAGATAAGAAAGGAAGAAGATGTCAAAGCAAGAAAATTAATCATCTACTCAGTAAGAGATCACCTCTTACCTCATATTTCCAAACTAAAGACAACTTATGATATGTATGAAGCATTAAAAGAAATGTTTGACACTGACAACACCCTCAGAGCTCTTACCTTGAAGAGCCAACTTCAAAGTACCAACATGACAAAAGGTGACAGTTGCTATCTTCCTTATGAAGATATCAGAGATTAGAGAACATATAGAAACCATTGGAGAAATAATGTCTAATAGAGAACTTGTGTTAACCACTCTCAACAACCTTCCAAAACATTGGGAGCCTTTTCTTCAGAGTAGAAGTGAAAGAGAAAGTCTACTAAGCTTTGATCGTCTATGGACAGATTGTACTCAAGAAGAACTTAGACTTAGAAATAGAGGAGTGGAAGACTCCCTAGAAGAAAATCACGCTCTTTCACTTCATACAAATAAAGGAGGAAAATTAAAAAAAAACATTAGACAAACATTCAAAGATGAAAAGTCTTCATCAAACCCAGGTTATAATCAAAGAAGAGATGTTTCATAAATTCAGTGCTTCAGATGTGACAAATATGGACACTATGAAAGAAATTGTCCAACCAGGAAGAAGGGAAGACAATATGCTTCTACCACTGACATTGATCCAGATCCACCTCAAAATAATGAAGATAAGAGAGAGGAGAAGTACTTCCTCTAAACTAAACATGACTACAAACCCAGGTAAATCAATTGATCTCTAATTTTATAGTTGATTGTTTTTTTAAATAAATGAAGGGTATTATCCCTAGTATGGGAGCCCTCAAAGACTTAGACCATTATCCCTGGTATGGGAGTCCAAATCGCATTTGATTGATTATTATGCTAGACAAGAAAACATAAAAGATCTAACAAGAAATAGAGGAGAAGAAGTCCAAGCTAGACCATTCAGGGAGAAAGGATACAACTTATGAGGTAACAATGAATCTTCGAAGACATTCCAAGATCGACATTCCTAGTCAAAGACAGATTGAGACAAGAAGATATGTTGTCCTTGAATAAGAGATAGCATTTCAATAGACCCAGAGAATCTCAGATGGAGATTGACAGTGAGACAATACCTTCTCCCCCTTCAATAGTTCAGAGGGAGACATACATTATTTCAGCTAATCCAGTTGCACCAGTTGATATATCTAGAGATATTGCAGTAAGGACATAAAAAGGCATGCCTAGGTCAACAAAACCCTGCTAGAAGGAAGATAAACATACACGTCCCTCAAAGGACACCTTGAGAAATAAAAAGGTTTTTTTGAAAGCTATTCTTCAGTCATGAGCCACCTCATTGAAGAAACAACAAGAGAAACAAGTATGGCAAGATGCCATAACAGAAGAATGCCAGTGTATCTTAAAGAATGATGTATAAGATATTATTCAGAGACCAGAAGGGAAGTCTGTGGTAACTTCCAAGTGGCTCTATAAGAGCAAGCATGCAGCTGATGGAAGTATCAAGAAATATAAAGCCAATGGATTATCACAAATAGAGGGAGTTGTCTATGATGAGACACTTGATCTAGTAAGCCCGATACACTTCCATTCGTACTAACATCCATGAGTTGGAAACTATATTAGATGAATGGATTCTTGATGAGTTTGGGTTTCAACAAGTGTGTTGCTGATCCAAACCTATATTATTACAATGTTGGTGACGAGAGTCTAATTTTGATGACTTGTTCAAAAAGCCTTGTTGTTGAAAGCAAGTAAGCCTTGAATTTTGATTTCAAGATGAAGGATCTGAGTATGCTACTCTACTTCCTGGAAGTATGAAAGAATACAAAAACACTATGATAGATTTGAAGAAAATGAATGATTATGATTCAGATGAGATTGATCCACAACTAATTGGATCATTGATATATCTAGTTAACACCAAACATGATTCATGCTTTGCAGTGAATATTCTTAGCTAATCCATGAGCTAGCCGAGACAAACTCATTGGAGAACAGTAAAGCATGTATTGAGATATAGACGATGCATAATTTGATATAGTCTAAGATATGCCTCCAAGTGTGAAATTGAGTTTGTAGGGATATGCCTATATAGATTGAGTAGAGAGTACAGTAGACCGAAAGAGCACATCTGGTTGTTGTCTTACCATGAAGTTTGCCATGGTTTCCTGATGTAGCATGAAAAAAAACTTTGTTCCCTTGAGTACCACAAAAGCAGAGTATATAACATCGAGTGTGCAAAGCAATGTGGATTCACAAGCTTCTGACAGATTTACTTGATCATGAGACTGGTTCTATGATGATAAGAAGAGACGTGTGTAAAGATCTTTGAGAACCCAGTGTTTCTTGATAGATCAAAACACGTTGAGATGAAATATCATTATATCAGAGAAATGATGAAGAGGAAAATAGTACACATGTAATACCCTACTACATATGAGCAAGATTGCATACATCTTCACCAAATTATCTTGGTGAATAATACCTCCCTAGTTGAGAGGGAGTGTTGATGACTACAACCAATACAAAGTTCAAAGTACATATGTGTGAGACTTGGCATGATGAAGAATGCCTCCCTAGCTGAGAGGGAGTGTTGATGATTACAACTATGTGAGACATTCTCCAGGACATAAACCTGAGAGAGATCCCGTGAGAGGGGTGTGTGGTTCCTATCTGAGACAGAGTTGGAATGTAGAGATGGTCTCCTCCTTACAGAGAGTTGAGAAGAACACTAGATGATTCTCCTGTGTAACACTGTGAGAAAGAAGATCTGCAAAGTTGGACGTGCATGTGGCTGAGCACAAGGTGAATGTGTGAAATCCCAAAGTATTGGGTGCATCGTCATGAGAACATAAATGAAGATGATATATTAGCCTCCTTTGAGTAGAGAGTTGATGAGAAACTACAGATGACTCTCATGTTTAATATAGTGGGAAAAAAGAGTTGTTGAGTGGGCGTGCCTGTGGACAAGCACAAGTGAACGTGATCCTAGTGGTTGAGCACTAGCGAATAAGTGGTTCTTCTATGTAATGCAGTGAGCCAGAGATATAGACATCCCTATGGATGTGACCCTGGTGAATGAGCACTAGTGGGTGTATAAGATCCCTTGCTATATTGTTCAATAGTCAGACCTACCTGTAACCCCAATTGTAATGAAAAGGGTACATGTCAGCCCCACCTTAATGTGACTGGTAATTGATGTAAAATATAATTAATCTGGTTAATATTAATTATATTATAAGAGAGAGAGGTCGGTCCTGTTGTGCCAATAGACACTTATGTTGACAGGTTCAGTCTAGTATAAGTAAAGGTAAATTCCTCATTGAGGAATCATATCTTTCATGTGAGTTTGGAAATTTCAGCAAGTACATCTTCTTGGGAAAAGTGTGCACCTCTCTTGGGTGCTACTCTTCTAGGGTTTGAGAACCCTCTTGTGTGCTAGGTTTTATTGGTGGTGAAGGTCTTTCTCTTGAAGAGTATAGCAAAGGATTTGGATGGTTTTTCTTCCCTTGTTTAGAAGGGTTTCCCAGAATACTTCTTTTGTTCTTGTGCATGGTGTTTCTTCTTGTGATCTTGGTTGCAACAACATTATTGGTTATGGTTAAGTCAAATGCTAAAAATGGAATGAACTTCATGCTTAACCTTTCTCGTAGAAAAATCAACATGGTATCAAAGCATAGGTCTTGAAGAACCCCTGCACAAGCATTCAAAAGACTAAATCATCATCCTTTTGCAGTTCCGTACGACCTCCAGGGTTTCTGCAAAAATCTGTACGACCCTCTTTTTATCAACCCTTTCACCCCTTTATAGCTAGACGTTGGAGATAAAACTTGAACCAAGTTGTACGACCCTCCTCATCGCATCACCAAAGACCCTCAAAATAAAATTTTGAGGATTTTGAGCTTTTGGCCCTAGGGTTTCTACGGTGTCGAGATTTTCTGCAGAATCTTGATCTTAGGTTTTCTAAAACTTCTTGAAGAAACATTTTCAATTAAAACAAGAATTCCTGTGACACTCTCAAAGTTGATTGATGGCAGTCATAAGCCCAAAAAAATCCAAGGTTACTAATCCAACCTAGTCATTAGGTTTTCCAATTCCAGTTGGCGAGAGTTTGAAGAATCCAAACAAATGAAGAACATAACCTTAGTAGAAGACATGCTTGATGGAGCAAGCAACTTCGGCTACTGGAAATCAAGGCTCCAAGTCACCCTTGAAGAAGATGACCTTTTGGATGTGGTAACTAAAACTCTACTAGCCACAACTAGCGATGTAGAGAAGAAGATAATAAAGGAAGAAGATGTCAAAGCAAGAAAATTAATCATCTACTTAGTAAGAGATCACCTCTTACCTCGTATTGCCAACCTGAAGACAACTTATGATATGTATGAAGCATTAAAAGAAATGTTTGAGAGTGACAACACCCTCAAAGCTCTTACCTTGAAGAGCCAACTTCAACGTACCAAGATGACGAAAGGTGACACAGTTTCTATCTTCTTTATGAAGATATCAGAGATTAAAGAACAACTAGAAACCATTGGAGAAATCATGTCCGATAGAGAACTTGTTTTAACCACTCTCAACAAACTTCCAAAACATTGGGAGACTTTTCTTCAGAGTATCAGTGGAAGAGAAAGTCTACCAACCTTTGATCGTCTATGGAAAGATTGTACTCAAGAAGAACTTAGACTTAGAAATAGAGGAGTGGAAGACTCCCCGGAAGAAAATCACGCTCTTGCACTTCATACAAAGAAAGGAGGAAAATTCAAAAAAAAACTTCAGACAAACATTCAAAGATGAAAAGTATTCATCAAACCCAATTTATAATCAAACAAGAGATGGTTCATAAATTCAGTGCTTCAGATGTGACAAATATGGACACTATGCAAGAAACTGTCCAACCATGAAGAAAGGAAGACAATATGCTTCTACTTCGACATTGGTCCAGATCCACCTCAAAATAATGAAGATAAGAGAGAGGAGAAGTACTTCCTCTAAAATAAACATGACTACAAACCCAAGTAAATCAATTGATCTCTAATTTTATAGTTGGTTGTTTTTTAAATAAATGAAGGGTATTATTCCTAGTATGAGAGCCCTCAAAGACTTGGACCATTATCCCTAGTACGGGAGTCCAAACCGTATTTGATTGATTATTATGCTAGATAAGAAAACATAAAAGATCTAACAAGCAATAAAATAGAAGAAGTCCAAGCTAGACCATTCAGGGAGAAATGATACAACTTATGAGGTAACAATGAATCTTCGAAGACATTCCAAGATCGACATTCCTAGTTAGAGACATTTTGAGAAAAGCATATATGTTGTCCTTGAAGAAGAGATAGCCTTTCAATAGACCAAGAGAACCTCAGATAGAGATTGACAGTGATACAATACCTTCTCCCCATTCAGCAGTTTAGAGGGAGACATACATTATTTCAGCTAATCCAGTTGCACTAGTTGATATATCCAGAGATATTGCAGTAAGGACATAAAAAGGCATGCCTAGGGTCAACAAAACCCTGCTAGAAGGCAGATAAACATACAAGTCCCTCAAAGGACACCTTGAGAAAGAAAAATGTTTTTTTGAAGGCTATTCTTCAGTCATTAGCCACCTCATTGAAGAAACAACAAGAGAAACAGGTATGGCAAGATTCCATAATAGAAGAATGTCAGTGTATCTTAAAGAATGATGTATAAGATATTATTCAGGGGCCAGAAGGGTAGTTTGTGGTAACTTCCAAGTGGCTCTATAAGAGCAAGCATGCAGCTGATGGAAGTATCAAGAAATACAAAGCCATAGGATTCTCACAAATAGAGGGAGTTGTCTATGATGAGACACTTGATCCAGTAAGCCTGATACACTTCCATCCGTAATACCATCCATGAGTTGGAAACTATATTAGATGAATGATTTCTTGATGAGTTTGGGTTTCAGCAAGTGTGTTGTTGATCCAAACCTATATTATTACAGTGTTGGTGATGAGAGTCTAATTTTGATGACTTGTTCAGAAAGCCTTGTTGTTGAAAGCAAGTAAGCTTTGAATTTTGATTTCAAGATGAAGGATCCGAGGATGATACATGATACTCTACTTCCTGGAAGTATGACAGAATACAAAAACAATGTGATATATTTGAAGAAAATGAATGATTATGATTCAGACGAGATTGATCCACAACTAATTGGATCATTGATATATCTAGTTAACACCAGACATGATTCATGCTTTGCATTGAATATGCTTAGCCAATCCATGAGCCAGCTGAGACAGAATCACTGGAGAACAGTAAAGCATGTATTGAGATATACACGAGGCATAATTTGATATAGTCTGAGATATATATCCAAGTGTGAAATTGAGTTTGCAGGGATATGCCTATACAGATTGAGAAGAGAGTATAGTAGACTGGAAGAGCACATCTGGTTGTTGTCTTACCATGAAGTTTTCCATGGTTTCCTGATGCAACATGAAACAAAACTTTGTGGCCTTGAGTACCACAAAAGCAGAGTATATAACATCGAGTGTGAAAAGAAATGTGGCTTCACAAACTTCTGATAGATTTACTTGATCATGAGACTGATTCTATGAGAATAACAAGAGCCTTGTGTAATGCTCTTTGAGAACCCAGTGTTTCTTGATAGATCGAAACACGTTGATATGAAATATAATTATATCAAAGAAATGATGAAGAGGAAAATAGTACACATGCAATACCCTTCTACATATGAGCAAGATTGCAAACATCTTCACCAAATTAGCTTGGTGAAGAATACCTCCCTAGTTGAGAGGGAGTGTTGATGACTACAACCAAGACAAATTTTAAAGTACATTCGTGTGAGACTTGGCATGATGAAGAATGCCTCCTTAGTTGAGAGGGAGTGTTGATGATTTTGGTTATGTGAGACATTATCCAGGACATAAACCTGAGAGAGAGCCCCTGAGAGGGGTGTGTGGTTCCTATCTGAGACAGAGTTGGAACGTAGAGATGGTCTCCTCCTTATAGAG
>JASDQU010101619.1:21422-35653 GCA_032191745.1 Picea mariana | reverse complement strand
GATCAAACTGGAATCTAGAAAATCTGGTGCCAATAAGAAAGTTGTCCATTTTGGCATACCAAGCTCGAGGATCTTGCTTCAGACCATACAAAGATTTCTTAAGGTGACAAACAAGGCTAGAGTCATTTTTGACATAGCCAGGAGGTTGTTCCATGTAGTTTTCTTCTTGCAAATCTCCATGCAAGACGATATATTTAACATCCATATGATGGACCTCCCATTTATGTGAGGCAACAAGGGAAAGAAAAAGGCGGATGGAATTCATTTTGGCTATAGGGGGAAAGTTTTCATTATAGTCAATTCCTTCAACTTGGGAAAATCCTTTGGCAACTAACCGAGCCTTGTGTCTTTCAACACTTGCATATGATGCATACTTAGTTCTTTAGACCCATTTACATATGACAAGTTTTCTTCCTTTTGGAAGAGGTACAAGATCCCAAGTATCGTTTGCCATTAAAGAACGATACTCTTCATTCATTGTTGTATCCCAATTTGGATGACCTGAAGCTTCTGCAAATGTCTTTGGATCGTGAGTCTCTGAAACTTGAGCCAAAAGAGAAGAGGCTCACTGGAACTGAGAATGTGTCTGATGTTGATCTGAAGGATCACTGACAAGATCACCAGTTACTTCTTGTGTTGAATAGACCTATCTAGAAAGCGGTGGTGTTGGTGTTGGTTCAGGTTCAATGGACTCATCTGGAGGAAGGTGAGCAAGCAGAGGTGGATTTTCATCCTCATTTTCATTATCTGAAGAAGAAACCAGAATAGGAACAAAATAAGGCACAAACAACAAAGATGGCTCGTAGGCCAAAGAAGGCACAATTGTCGAATTAGGCTCGTAGGCCAAGATATTTTCATCAAATTTAACATCTCTTCCAATAATAATTTCATTAAAATGTGGTTTAAGAAGTCTATAACCTTTGAAATCTTCAGAATAACTAACAAAAATACACTTCTCACTTTTAGGCTGCAATGTTTTCCTTTTCTCATCAGGAATGTGAGTCCATGCTATACTGCCAAATACATGTAAGTGACTTACATCTGGTTTAATTTTAGTCCAAACTTCTTCCAGTGTTATATTTTTAAGAGCCTTTGTGGGAGTGTGATTTATTATGTAATTTTCACAGTTGATGGCTTCCGCCCAATACTTTAGACTTAATCGCTTAGATTGGATCATACGATTAGTCATTTCTTGTAATATGCGGTTCTTTCTCTCAGCAACACCATTTTTTCGTGGTGTATATGGAACAATGTGTTTCATTTGGATGCCCTGTGTAGTGCAGTAACTTGTAAATTTATTGTTCACATATTCGCCTCCATTATTTGTTCTTAACCTTTGAATTTGATGTCCAGATTATTTTTCTACAAGATCCTTGTAGGCCAAAAACTTGTCAAAAAATTTTCTCTGAAGTTTCAAGAAATAAACCCAAGTACATCTGGAAAAGTCATCAATGAAAGTTAATAAATACTTGCACCCAAAAAAATAAGGAGAATAAAGTGGACCACGCAAGTCACTGTGAACAAGCCGTAAAGGGCCTGAGGTGTGCGAAGAGGCGCGTTTTTCAAAACTTTCCCGATGATGTTTGTCGAGAACACAACTGGCACAAACATCATCTTTGCATGAAACAAGAGGAATACTAGTCACCATCTGTTGATTACATAGTTGTTTCAATGAGCGATAGTTTAGATGACCAAACCGCTCATGCCAAAGTTTGCTCAAGTCATCGCTATAAGCAACAAAAACTGATGGAAAAGATGATGACCCAAAGTTGTCAAACTTGTACAACTTGGTAATATCATCAACAATTCCAGTTGCAAGAACATGCTTAGGATATTTTAAATCCTTAATTACAACTTGGTGAGGTGAAAACTTTATAGTTTTACCTTCACCTGAATGATGATTTGATATATTGATAGAAGGTTACAAGAAAGACTTGGAACACATAATACACCATTGAAATGACCAATATCTACTTGAACTTCTCCAGATCCTACAACACTAAGAGATCTATCATCACCAACAAATATTTTCTTGGTGTTACATTCATTTAGAGCAGAAAATATGGTTTTATCCTTAGCCATATGATAAGATGCTCCAGAATCAATAAGCTACTCATCAAAAGAAGAAGTAGAAGTTGCATTGAAGGAGAAACCAGAAGCAGAAAGTGAAAAAGATTACTGTAAGAAGCCATATTAAATATGCATATAATATTGATTTAACAACTGAAATTAATGATCTGGATGGAAATATCTCGAAAAGTTAGGCGGTTTAAAAAAAACGATACTGAAAATGGACTTCGGATGTGAAAGTTATGCCCTTTTAAAAAAAGGCATAAATGGTAACCAAAGGACCACATGGTGGTTTAAGTTTCTTTATGAAGTGACCCACTTTTATAAAAAGAAGTGGGGATCACTTTTACAATGATGTTACTTTATAAAAGAAAGTTGCATGCAAAATAAATAACTCTAAAATAAAATATTAAAGTTACTTATAGTGATTCACTTTTATACTTGAAGTGAAATACACTTTACAATGGAGCATGATTTTTTTTCAAAAAAAGTAACAAAAAAAGAGACTTGAACTCAAGACCTCTTACAGAATAAAATTTTTTTTAACCAAGTGGGCTAGCAAAACATATTGTATTGTTTAGCATGAGGATTGTTGTTGTTGTTGAAAACGGCCTTGGAGAACGTGCTTATAAAAAACTCTTTTCACACAAGAAAAAAATTTCGCTTCTAGATGACAACAAGGGTTAGATCTCGGTTAGCTTAGCCGAAAAATGAACATTTTCCTATCTGTTTCTGATTTGTTGAGATCGCATAGGTCGCGGGGAAAAGAGAATATGTATATCTAAAAGAGTAGCAACCCAAAAACAAACAATATAAAACTGAAATAATACTCTGCAAAATTTTAAAAAAGGGCGTATTGAGGCTTTATACCTCTGAATCTAGCTGAAATGGTCGTATCTTGGGAAAATGAAAACCTTTTTGAGTGAAAGGAAAAGAATTCATGACTGAAACAAGCGCTATGGACACAATGGAATAGTCTTCTCATCCCAGAAATGTACGAAAAATGGTAGAAAACAAAGATGAGGCAACTCAGCTTCAGATCTCGATCTACAACATGAGCGGGTCTTCAAACAGGTTTTGATACCATGTTCGACAACACAGGTATTCCAACAGAGGACGAACACCTTCAGTAACCAATCACGCAACTAAATCAAATATCAACACATCAATGTTTTGACGTGGTAAAACCCCTATGGGGAAACATCCACGGCCCCAACCAACATGGCCACTTGGAGCAGTTTATTAATGCAAAAGAAAAAGATTACAGATAGATTTTACAAGATAGTTTCTCACAATCTATCATCAGAAAATGACCCTCCATTCTCTTAAAATAGAGATCATGGACCAATCGGGTGTTAAGCCACAAATCAATGGTCGTTAAGATCGAGGAGAATATGAACCGTCAGATCACTCTATGTTGGGAACATATCGTGACCATCGGATTTCCTAACTACAAATGCATACTAATGCATACTAAAGAAACACACTAAGAAACACACTTTTACCTAATGACACATTAGACCAAGTAGATCTTAACTAACTCCTAAGTGTCTAAATATCCCAACAATAGTGGGTATCAATCCAAAACTCCACCATCCAAGACTCAACTATAAATTTGTATCCAAAATTATGGAATTATGATTGTAAATACTTATGTGAAGAGTGGAAATGCCTCATATCACTATGATTATGGCATTGATATAGCTCAACTACGGATCTCGACTCTATTTGGTTCCCACTTATTAGAAGATGTAGTCTACGATTCTTATGAATCGGTGGTAGGAGTAGGCATGGCAAGTTCTAGCTTTTGCAAAGTAATAGAAGCAACAAGGAAACATATATCTAGCAATAAAATCTCAACATACAAAAGCCCTACTTTGGTCTGTCTCATATTAGGCTCAATTGAAATAGAATTTCCATATGACAAAGTAACTTAGAACCAATACATTTAATGTGTTTCTCAAAATTAGGGTTATACAACTTACGAGTAGCCAACAATGTATAAGGAGAAGATACACCAAAAGAGGGTGGAGTGTGCTTTTGCGACATGTCAAATATTTCTACCTTCTCTCCTAAACCATTCATAAGTTGTTGGTAGGAAATATTTAAGGTTTCTTATATTTCTTGCACAAGATTTTGATTGAAGTTGAATAGATTGAATAGAGATTATATTTTCATTCAATTGTTGAAGTAGGAGATCATCAGTATTCTTTTAGTCCCAAAGAGTCTAGTATTCTCATTCTAAAGTAAAACAACCTTCTCACAAAGGCAAGTAACAAATTCATACAATTTATTAACCTCATTGTTGTAATGTCCCCAAGGCTGAGCCCTATTGTAAATCTTGATTATGAAATGATTTGTATATATGTGTTATAGGCTGGTGAGCCAAGTTTGTATAAGTTGGTGGGCTTATGTGATTGTTAGGCCAGAGAGCCTAAGGGTTGGAGGCCAAGGGCTTGATTTTGTACCTGTATGTATGCAGCACATTAATAAAATATAAACACCGCCGCGTGTAGACCGACACGATGAATGAGTGATGGGGGACTAAGCATCCATAGAGAGGGCAAGGGATTAGGGGCTAGAAGGTGGGAAAATGGGCTAAGTGTTAATCCTAGGGGGCTTAAGACTTGGGAATAATAATAAAATATTATTCCAAAGAACATGTGCATTTTATGTTTTATTTATCTTAAGTTCCTGGCAAGGGGAAAACGTGCAAAGGGGATGCATGCTGATAGAACACATGCAGTTCCATGGGTGACAAGTGTCAACCTTGGTGCATGCAAACAAAACGGCCGAGAAGAGCCGTGAGAGAGGTCTCTCCTCCATTCCACCCGATTTTTTGAGCGTGTACGCAACTCTGAACAGTACGATCGACCCGACCTTGCAAGAATACCTCGTGCATTTGTGAGAGCCGAGAAGCCTGTGTTCGTTTTTGAAAAGCCGGGATCACCCTTTCCGTTCTGAGCCGAGGAGTCTGTGTCTATCCCTACGATAATTGTTTGTCATGCAATCACAAAAACTGTCACCGTGAGACCTTGTCGTCATTGCTGAGCCTGTTTGGGAAGCCCGTGTCTGTATTCCCGGTTGGCTGTGGTGGCCACGCAGAGCTGGACTGCGGGTGGCTTGCTGGCCAGTGCAATTTGTGATTGAGCCTGTGTATGACCTCTCTCTAGGTGAGGGAGGTGACTGTTGTTGGAAGAGGCAGGTTGTCAAGCCTGTGAGCAACTCTTTCCAGGTGAGAGAGTTTTTTGGGAAGTGGTTTCTTCCAAAGAGTGTCCAGCACCAGCTTCGGGCTCTAAGACTTCCTGATCCGGCTTGTTTCCGAGACCCAGAGAGGGAGGTGTAGCACCGATGGACTGTGCTTTTGAAGGTGTATACTCCCGGGTGGAACAGGCATGTGGGGAATGAGAGTCTGGAAGTAGTGGGCGTAAGATTGCATCCTGGGAAGAATCCTTCCAGTCTTTCTGTGTTGTTTTCTCTGTAACCTCAGCCTAGCCTAGGATTCCTTGCCTTGGGGTGGAGCTTAGTCCCAGCTCGGGGGTGACCCACTGCTGAGCTGACAAGCAGTGTGGTCTAAGGCTAGGAGGTTCATGGAAGGCCTGCACTTGGTTGGTAGAACTGCCACTGTTTCAAAGATAAGTACCAGATGATGATTTAATTATGTTTTTGTATCTCTGTGTAATTATAACTATCATGTATTCTACTGTGCATATCAATTTAATGTTAATGTTATTGATTGTTTATTATAGCAGTAAATAATATGTTTACTCTGAGCTTAAATGTATTTCTTTGCTTAAATGCATGTGGTTTATATAATGCCTGTATGAGCTATGTAAAAAGTGTGTTACAAATTGGTATCAGAGCGATTAAGTCTTGGTAACAGAAAAAGTGTGTTACAAATTGGTATCAGAGCCAAGGTTTCGACACTGAGCCTAGATGGGCCAGTTGAGTGGTCTTTGGACCGAGGGTGAGAGGACAAATTGTGTCTGGAGGACCGATTTTGGACCCTGGAATGCTCCAGATGTGTTAAGGAGTTACTTGATGTGCTTATAAGCTCAGGAAGTATAGCGGTGTTGTGAAGCCGCAGCCGGTGTGGTCTATGGCCACAGGGAGAGAGGACTCCACACCAAAAGTGTTGGAGTTTTAAGATCTGTTCGGGAGGGAAGGCGAACCCTCGTGACCGTTGGATCTGGAAAGTGTGCGCAGGGTTTAAATAAAAAAAACCTTTGGAGTTGCACAAGAGCGTGGGAATCGCGATACGCAAATTCCCGAAAACCTGAGAAGATCTACATTGTAGATCTGGGAGGAAGGCTCGACCGTTAGATCTGGTGGAGTCGTGTTCGATTTAGTCACGAAAACCTTTCAGATTTCGCAAAGTCTGGAGATGGGAAGTGAGGGAGGTGAACACCTCCGAAACCCAAAACCCGAAATCCCGAAATGATCTACATCATAGATCGTAGGAAGGGAGTTGACCGTCGGATCAAGTTGACGAGTAAACCATAATTTTAGGATTTCGGCAAATGAAAGTTCGAGATGTGGGATACACGGACTCCCGATGCCCGAAACACCGAAAAGATCTGCGCCATAGATCTGAGAGGGGACCTAACCATTGGATTTTTTCTTGGAATGGACGTGGGTGCATGAATGTGTACCACGTGCCAATGAGTCGAGAAGACAGGCGAGAGTGGTGGGACTCGATGATGTCACCGAAGGTGACGTGGACCCTCCTGAACGTACCACACGCCACTGTGGTTAAGGGCGACAACTGTGCTGTGGGCCCAGAGAATAAAGTAAATCGGAATTTCAGATTTCGGGGATTGTAGTGACAAGGAGTTGGAAGTCATTGCATAGTAAACTCCCAGGTACCAAAAACCCGAAGTCCCGAAGCCATCGGAGACTGAAGAACCGTAACAGGTTTTAAGGGCGACAGCTATGTTGTGGGCCCAAAGAGAAAGGAAACCAAATTTTTGGGATTCGGGGATTGGGGCGACAAAATATTAGGATTCTCTACATCGTGAACTTCCGATTCACGAAACGCCGAAAAGATCTGGACTGTTAAATCCAACTCATCGAGGATCGTTGGATCCCATACAAGAAACTGTGTATCGGATTTCGAGGATTGTAGCGACAAGAAGTTGGGAGTCACTGCATTATGAATTCCCGGGTACCGAAGACCCGAAACCTGAAAGCAAGTGTGAGAGCCTCATGGACCAAAACCCTGAAGTCCCGAAGTCCTGAAATTTTTAGAGTCGAGCAGAGCTCAGAAAACTTTGTGAAGTCAAAATGTTTTTCTTGTTCATGTTGGCTTATGAATGTTGTAAGCTTTCTTGAAGGTTTAAGGGCCTGAAAAACTTCAGATTGATTGCACATTGTGTGTGCAAAGTTCAACGAGTGTTAGGAAAACCAAGAATAGACGTCGAGTAAGGAAATGGAAGAGGTGTGGAGTGCCTCTATTTCAGAGGAAGAAAGAGAAGGAAAGGATGTCAACTTGGGAGTCGAAGGAACAAACTCTAATGGGCACATAAAAGAGATAAATAAAGAATGATGTATGATGAAACTCATTGAAAAACTGCAGAAAGATGCTCAGGCTCGCCAAGCTGATAGCTGAAAGCTCATGAAAGTCAGGGATCGACAGAGTGAATTCAACTTAAAAATGTTGAAGAGCCTAGAAAGAATAGAAAAGAAATTGGAAAAAGAGAGTGACACAAGCAGATCAAGAAGTGTCAGAACCCCTAAGAGGAGAAGGAGATCGAGGAGTGGTAGCAGACATTACCATCTCTCCCTGAAGCATTCTGGCAAGGAAACAAAGTAGTTCAAGGCCATCCCCTACCAAAAAACATCAAAAATTTGGAAAGGATGAATTGAAAGGGGAGATGAACAAGATCAAGCCTCCAATGTTTGATGGAGAACATAAGAAGGAGGAATATGTCGAGACATGGTTGCTTGGCATGAGGAAATATTTCCAACTACAGAATTATTCCTCTCATGTAGAAGGAAGAATTGCGATGTATCAATTGAAAGGAAAATCATCCATGTGGTGGGATCAGTTTGTGCAAGTGCATCACATCAGAGAGAAAGATATCACTTGGAAGGATTTTAAGAGGTATTTCAAGAAGAAATACCTGACCAAAAGATATTATGACAGAAAGATGAAGGAGTTCTTCGAACTCAAGCTAGGCAGCATGACCATTGATGAGTACGAACGAAGTTTCTTAGAACTGCTGAAGTATGTTCCATTCATCAAAGATGAGATTGTCAAGATTCAGAGGTATCTGAGTGGACTACCACCTTCCATCGGTGATAAGATTCAGTATGATGATCCTAAGACTATGGAAGAAACAATAAGAAGGTATAAATGCTTATTTGAACAGCAAAGAGAAAAGCCTATCCTTCGGAAGACTTGGGATGACCAGAAGAGGTTTAAGAAGGAACAAAGGCGGAAGGGAAACAAGCCTTCCTTTTTCAGAAACATTATTCAGGGACAACCATCGTTTAGAGAGCCGAGAATGACTGAAGAGGGAGCACAAAGATAGAGACAGATGCCCATTCAGTGTTGGGGCTGTAAAGGAAACCACAAGTATAGAGATTGTCCCCATAAAAATGGTAAAGCGAGAACTGTTCATATTGTTCAGCAAGTTGAAATAGTGGAGGATATGGGAAACAAAATGTCGAGGATCTACGTATCCCTGGACAACAAGCAAGCAGAATTTCAATCACACATGATTGAAGTGGAAGGTATGATTAACAACCGACCACTTATTATTTTAATTGATTCAGGGGCTAGCCATAGTTATGTAAATCCTAGAGTGGTGGAAATTTTGTGTTTATCAAGAAGCAAACATGAAGAGTCTTGGCTAGTGCAGTTGGCCACAGGAACCAAAAGGAAGGTCACTGAATTGGTTAAGTCCTGTTCAGTGGACATGGGTGGATTGAGCACTAACGTTGAATTAAATATTTTGCCTTTAGGGTCTTATGAATGTTTAATTGGGATGGACTGGTTGGACCAGCACCATGCCCTTCTGGACTGTCGTAACAAGAAGTTCACATGCCTGGATGAAGAAGGAAATCAGAAAAAAATCCAAGGAATTCCCAGAGTTGTGGCTGTTAGAGAAATCTCAGCCATGCAACTGAAGAAGTGCTACAGGAAAGGCTGTCAATTATTTGCAGCTCATGTGGAAGAAGCATCAAGAGATGCAGTCTCAAAGATTAGATACCATGAGGTACTCACAAAGTTCAAATACATATTTCAGGAGGTACTTGGACCACCTCTAAAGAGGGACATTGATTTTTCTATAAATTTGATGCCTGGAGGAACTCCAGTTTCGAAGGCTCCCTATAGAATGAGTACGCCAGAGCTGAAAGAGTTGCAATTGCAGTTTGAAGAGATTTTGAAGAAGGGGTACATTCACCTAAGCGTGTCACCTTGGGGTGCCCCGGTCCTATTCGTGAAGAAGAAATATGGGATGTTGAGGCTGTGCATTGATTTCCGGTAGTTGAATAAGGTAATTGTCAAGAACAAGTATCCTCTGCCAAGGATTGATGATCTTTTCGATCAGTTGAAGGGTGCGAGAATATTTTCAAAGATAGATCTTAGATTTGGATATCACCAGGTGAGAATAAATGATGAGGACATCGGAAAGACCGCCTTTAGAACAAGGTACAGTCATTACGAGTTCACAGTGGTGCCGTTTGGACTGTCAAATGCACTTGTTGTTTTTATGTCCTTGATGAATGGTGTATTCAGGAACTATTTAGACAAGTTTGTCATAGTCTTCCTGGATGACATCTTGGTGTATTCCAAGTCAGAGGAAGAGCATGAGAAACACCTAAGAATGGTGCTGCAAGTGTTGAGAGAACACCAGCTGTACGCCAAGCTGAGCAAGTGCTCATTTTATCAAAGGCAGATTCATTACTTGGGGCACATTATATCAGAAGAAGGGATCGTTGTAAATCCTGAAAAGGTTGAGGCCATTCGAGAATGGTCAGTGCCAAGGAATGTGGCAGAGGTTAGATCTTTTATGGGTCTGGCGGGCTACTACAGAAGGTTTATAGTAGGTTTTTCAAAGATAGCTCATCCTATCACTTCTTTGCAAAGGAAGGAGAAAAAGTTTTAGTGGACTGAAGAGTGTGAGAACAACTTACAACGATTGAAGTAGTTGTTAACCAACGCTCCAATCCTGAGAATTGCAGATCCAAATATGGATTTTGTGGTGTGCACAGATGCATGTAAGGAGGGGCTGGGAGGATTTCTCAGCCAAGAGGGATTTGTAATTTGTTATGAGTCTCGAAAGCTGAAAGAGCATGAAAGGAATTATGCCACTCACGATTTAGAGCTGGCAGCAATCGTCCATGCATTGAGGAAATGGAGACATTACCTCATGGGAAGGAGATTCAAATTGAGAACATACCACAACGGTCTAAAGTATTTATTTGATCAGTCGACTTTAAATGCCAGGCAAACCAGATGGCTGGAGTTTCTGTGTGAATATGACTTTGATATCAAACATATCAAAGGGAAAGAAAATAAGGTGGCTGATGCACTCAGTAGAAAAGTGCATGAATTACATGCTACAACCATTAGCATGTACAAGATTGATATTAAGGACAGAATTTTTGAAACTACAAATACGGATTTGCAGTACAGAGGTCTAGTAGCAAAGCTACAGCAGCGTGAGAGACCACAGACCCAGGGAAGTTACACCTTGGGAACTGATGGCTTACTTCTGTATAAAAAAATAGTGTATGTACCCAATGTCCGAGAATTGAAGCTGGAAATTCTAAAATAAATGCATAATGTGGCTTATGTTTGACATCCTGGATATCAGAAGACTGTGGCAGCAGTCAAAAACCATTACTTTTGGTCGGGTCTGAAGAAAGAAATCGCTAAATACATCACCATATGTATGGAGTGCCAGAAAGTTAAGGCTGAGCATAGGCACCCAACAGGGTTGCTGCAGCCTTTACCCATTCCTGAGTGGAAATGGGAAGTGGTGACAATGGATTTTATCATAGGATTGCCCAGAACAAGCAAACAGCATGATTCAATCATGGTGGTGGTGGACAAGCTTACAAAAGATGCCCATTTGATCCCACTGAAAACCACTCACAGGGCAGCAGATGTTGTTGATATCTTCTTAAAAGAAGTGGCATGCTTGCACGGAATTCCTAAGACGATTGTGTCTGATAAGGACCCGAAATTCACCTCGAATTTCTGGAAAGGATTGTTCAAGGGATTCGGAACGAATCTGAACTTTAGTACATCGTATCATCTTTAGTTTGATGGACAGACAGAGAGGGTGAACAGAGTAATAGAAGACATACTGAGAATGTATGTGATGGATAAACCATCAAGGTGGGAAGAATACCTGCATTTGGTAGAATTCGCCTACAATAATGGGTATCATACATCATTGAAGATGAGCCCATTTGAGGCACTTTATGGAAGAAAGTGCAACACTCCAGTGAGCTAGGATAATCCAGTTGACAAAGCAGTGGTTGGGCCTGAGTTGCTCAAAGAGATGGAAGACCAAATGATAAGAATTAAACATAATTTGAAAGCTGCCCAGGACAGGCAGAAGAGTTATGAAAATAAGAACAGAACCCACAGAGAACACAAAGTGGGTGACCATGTTTTCCTGAAAGTGAAAACTAATAGAAGTTCCCTGAAGTTGGGAAGTTGCGCCAAGTTAGCAGTGAGATTTTGTGGGCCGTTTGAGATCCTGGAAAGAATTGGTCTAGTTGCATACATGCTTTCATTACTTGCATCTATGACTGTACATAATGTGTTTCATGTTTCACAGCTTAAGAAATATATACCTGATGCTAATCATGTTATCGATTGGAATGTGATTCAGGTGGAACCAGAAGGTGTCCTGCAAGTGCATCCTGTGTGCATATTGGACAGTAAAAACAAACAGCTCTGGAATCGAGCTATAGAGCTTGTAAAGGTCCAATGGAACTGGTACGGTCCTGAGGACGCGACATGGGAGCATGAACTGGTTATGCGGGCAGAGTACCCACATCTTTTTTGAAAATTTTGAAAAGCTTGCAGAAACAGTGTAAGGTTACACTGAGGACAGTGCATAAATAAGGGGAGGGGAATTGTAATGTCCCCAAGGCCGAACCCTATTGTAAATATTTCTTATGAAATGATTTGTATATATGTGTTATAGGTTGGTGAGCCAAGTTTGTATAAGTCGGTGGGCTTATGTGATTGTTAGGACAGAGAGCCGAAGGGTTGGAGGCCAAGGGCCTGATTTTGTACCTATATGTATACAGCACATTAATAAAATATAAACACCGTCATGTGCAGACCGACACAATGAATGAGTGATGGGGGACTAAGGATCCATAGAGAGGGCAAGGGATTAGAGGCTGGAAGATGGGAAAAGGGGCTAAGTGTTAAACCTAGGGGGCTTAAGCCTGGAGAATAATAATAAAATATTATTCCAAAGAACATGTGCATTTTATGTTTTATTTATCCTAAGTTCCTGGCAAGGGGAAAACATGAAAAGGGGATGCATGCTAATGGAACGCATGCAGTTCCATGGGTGACAAGTGTCAACCCTATTGCATACAAAAAAAACGACCGAGAAGAGTCGTGAGAGGGGTCTCTCCTCCATTCCACCCAACTGTCTGAGCGTGTACGGAGCTCTGAACAATATGACCGACCCGACCTTGCAAGAATACCTTGTGTGTTTTTTAGAACCAAGAAGCATGTGTTTGTTTCTGAAAAGTCGGGATCACCCTCTCTGTTATGAGCCAAGGAGTCTGTGTCGATCCCTGCGGGAATTGCTTGTCATGCAATCCCAAAAACTATCACCATGAGATCTTGCCGTCATTGTTGAGCCTGTTTGGGAAGCCCATGTCTGTATTCCCGGTTGGTTGTGGTGGCCATGCAGAGCTGGACTGCGCGTGGATTGATGGCCATTGCAAGTTGTGATTGAGCCTGTGTATGACCTCTCTCCAAGTGAGGGAGGTGACTGTTGTTGGAAGAGGCAGGTTGTTAGGCCTGTGAGCAGCTCTTTCCAGGTGAGAGAGTTTGCTGGGAAGTGGTTTCTTCCAGAGAGTGTCCAGCACCAGCTTCGGGCTCTGAGACTTCTTGATCCGGCCTGTTGTCGAGACCCAGAGAGGGAGGTGTAGCACCGATGGATTGTGCTTGTGAAGGTGTATACTCCCGGGCGAAACAGGCATGTGGGGAATGAGAGTATGGAAGCAGTGGGTGTAAGATGGCATTTTGGGAAGAATCCTTCTAGTCTTTTTGCGTTGTTTTCTTTGTAACCTGAGCCTAGCCTAGGATTCCTTACCTTGGGGTGGAGCTTAGTCCCAGCTCGGGGGTGACCCACTGCTGAGCTGACGAGTAGTGTGGTCTAAGGTTGGGAGGTTCGTGGAAGGCCTGCACTTGGTTGGTGGAACTGCCACTGTTTCAAAGATAAGTACCAGATGATGCTTTAATTATGTTTTTGTATCTCTGTGTAATTATAACTATCATGTATTCTACTGTGCATATCAATTTAATGTTAATGCTATTGATTGTTTATTATAGCAGTAAATAATATGTTTGCTATGAGCTTAAATGTATTTCTTTGCTTAAATGCATGTGGTTTATATAATGCTTGTATGAGCTATGTAAAAAGTGTGCTACAAATTAGTATCAGAGCAATTAAGCCTTGGTAATAGAAAAAGTGTGTTACAATCGTGAAGTTAGACATCAGAATCATGAATTTAAACAACTTTCTCATTAAGACTTATATTAGATCCTTGTGACTTGAAAATAGTGTCTTGCAATGAAGAAATGGAAGGGTTATGATCAAGTAAAACTTCAAAAGTAGTTGGATAAAATGAAGAAAATAATATCTATAAACTCAAATATCAGATCTATACAACAACAAATTACAATAAAAATATTTGAGACAGCCATACAAAATTTGCAAGTATAGAAATTCAAGAAACTTTACTCCTCAACACAAAAACTCTATTTTATTTATCTTAGATCGATGAATACATAGAACTATAACAACTAGGCTTTGTTTGCAGGGACAGTACCACCTATACGGATACGTACAGTCGTGGGTTTGTTAAGAACCAAATATCAATATAGCATAGAAAAACCTCGGAAAAAGTACTCAACACCTTGAAAAAGAGATAATTTCAGATAATAA
>JASDQU010101619.1:0-11821 GCA_032191745.1 Picea mariana | reverse complement strand
GATCAAAGAATTGCTCCATCTGAAGTATCCATGTGATTGGGTCCTTGCCATCAAACTTCCTCATATCAATCTTAGGAACGTGGTTGGTCTTCAAACCAAAGTTGGAGTTTCTCCATTCTTGATTCACCTTCCTTGTGTCCTCATCGTGAATTTCATGGGATGCATTTTCACTTTCAGGTGTCTTCTCTGTTACAAAATTTTTCAATACTTCCATAATCTCCCCTTTTAAACCCTCCATCATCTCTTGTAGTTCATCTTTTGTTACTATCTTCTTTTGTAAATCATTTATGTCCCTACGCATTTCTTCACCTTCATCAAGAGTCCAAGTAGGATTTTCTGGAAGCTTATTTGGTGTAGAAGTTCCCTTTTTGGGTGGCATGTTGGCCAAGTATCACTTTTGAACCTTGATTTTGAGGTGGTTCGGATAGAAAATATGTCTTATGTTGTATCTCCCAAGTTTCATCCCTTCTGGGTATGAAACTTCTTTTATGTAGTTCTCTGATATTTCTTCTCTGCAATGCCACAGGTTTGATCAAAATTGGACGTGCCAAGTGGAATTTACGGTAACTTCCCCACAACTTGCCGATTTTTGGCCTTTCGAGGAGATCTCACTTGTATAGCATGCCCGCACAAAATAATTGATTTAAGATTCTGAAAATCGCACCAGAAATACTACAGACTGTCCATGACCCAATGAAACTAGTCCCACTCAATTTGGATACTCTAGGAAGAATTTATGATTGTTTTACCTGGAACACATTCTTGAGACTAGTCAATAGGACTAGTCAGATACCCTATCTTAAACAAGGTGTATCTACAACTTTAAGATGAACCAGAAGCTGAACCTTTTACCATAGATACCTTACTAATTTATGTAAATAGCCTCCAAATTTCAGAGTCTGAAATGTTACAAAAAAAAATTTATAGCGAAAATTTCGCAATGACTCATTTCAAGATGATTCCAGAACCCTATCTTGTACAGGTTGTATCTCCACAAGTATAAGGCCTCAATATCTGAATTTTGAATCCAACGTACCTTGATCCATCTACTAAATATCCTCCAAACCATTCCTTCTGAAACATTGTAGAAAAAAGTTTATAGCGAAAATGCCAAGGTGTCTCAGATGTAGCAGCGAAACCCCAAGACCTTGAGCTCTGATACCATATGTTAAGAACCAAATATCAATATAGCATAGAAAAACCTCAGAAAAAGTACTCGATGCCTTGAAAAAGAGATAATTTTTTGATAATAAGCCTCTTCGAGGGGGCAACCTCCTTTTACCCCACTTAAATGTTCAAGTACAAGATGATTCAAAATCAAAATGTCTCCTTGGTATATATAGGAGACTAGGAGGTATAATTACAACTAATGGCCTAAATATGACATAAATAAAATAACATTACTAATATAATATGCCCCAATTAAGGGGTAATGAGCCAATATTAGGGCTTAACAAGGTTACTCACTAGGTGGTCATACAACAAAATTGTAGCTATATTATATCTTGATTTCACCTCTAACCTTCAGCAAAATAATGTAAACATAACTTCTCTTCTAATTATATACCTGGGTATTACTTTCCTCTTATTGTTTGTGATATGTACCACTCATACGGTATATGTACCACTCGTGTGGCCTCTTAGTTACTTCCTACGAATTCTGGGAGGTATATTTGATATGTTGCAGGTGACCCTAGCTCGACCTCCTCTCCTTAACCCAACCTCCTCTCTTTACTCTGCTCAATCCTCCATGGGTTGCTTACTCAACCCTACTCGGTCCTCCTTATATGGTTCGACTTAACCAACTACAAGATCTCCTTAGAAGAGCCACTCTAGCTTGTACAGCTGCATTCACTTGAGAGTAGGAGGAAATGAGGCCTCCTAGGTTATTTGTAACCCTAACCTTTCCTCTCATGTAATCCTGGCCCTTGTTGAGGAAAATATATGAAATGATCTTACACAAACATTTTCAGATACTGCTTGGATAAATTAAGATAGACGAGAATATCACCCTATGTTTATAGCCATCAAAACTGATATCCTAATTCACAAGTATTGTTTACAAGTGCTTAGGATGTTTTTTTATAATTAAAAGTTTGCTGAAAAATCATTTTTTATGTAATTTTCTGAACATATCAGAAGCTGAAATAAATATAGATACAAAAGTAAAGACATTAAGTCAATAATCAATACATATGATACATAAAGCAATCCTTTATTTCATTTTAATTCATCAAATAATCATTCTCTTTACAAAATTTCCTGAGGAAGTTTTGGACAAAAGTCAAACTTAGACGTCCCCGATGATACATACAAAATGACTTCTGACAGAAAATAAAAAAAATTGAACTTGAAAAGTTGGATCAGCTTGCCACAGATTGTTGCCCACTAGACTCTGCACAATAGCCTTTCTCAGTCATGAAAACTAATTCATAAACAGACAAGTCTACACACACTATCAAAGATAGATCAACACCTCTGAAAAGCAAGTGTTTGAATGATGTAATTCAGCCCCAAATCTTGTTGTCTACAATAGGACCATGCTATCATAAAAAAAAATAGGCTTCTAATGAATTAAGGAATGAATGAAAATTGAATTATCTCAACAAAAACTCAAAGAGAAAACCTTAGTATGCTTCTCCTTCTATTCTCCTCTTGTTCCTCCATTTCATTTTTCCTTTAAGCAAATTAGAATTGGTTGAAGTAGTTGAACTAATTCATTAGTTAAGTTAACTAAAACTCAACCAACTTTTTAGTTAGGGAGAAAAGTAATAAATCATAATAAGGATTTTCATATAAATAATAACTAGTAGGTGGGACCCCTTGTGACTCCCTTTAGTTTCTAACAATCATAACACAACTAGTTAATTAAACAAAACATCCCTCCTTGTGATTCCCATCATCACATTCATATTTGACAATTTATCTCAATAATATTTGAAATTATTTCCAAAATATATTACTCATATATCCAAAAATAGTATGTTGTCCAAAACTTCAGAAGTCAATTGTTCTCAACAATTAATAAATAAATAAAACTTAAAATCCATATTTCCCACTCTAAGATGTAATCTTTCCCTTGTTGTTGTCACCTTTTGATCTCTCTGAATTTTCCTTAGGTTGTGCTAAGCATTTAGGCCTAATCTCGTTGATCACATGAGAGCAATCATCCCTCAAATGCATGCGAGAGGACACAGATTTATCATAGCCATTGGAGGGTGAGGAAGGGGTAGCAGTGGCTTTTCCTTTGTCAGGGGCATGGTGGGCCTCAGTGTTCAACCTTTTACTCACATGGGAACACTGAACTGGTGAGTGGAAAGGGGTAGCTTGGATGATTTGATTGATAGGTGGGGGAGCAGGTAAAGACAAATTGGGCCAGCCACGATATTGTGAGACTGTCGGGTGGACAATCTCTTGCCATCCATAATTTTCAGTAACTTCAGGTTGCAATGAGACATAAGGGGGCACGGGAATACTAGGGACCTATGGGGCTTGGAAGGGAGGCCTTCCAGGCCTAGGTTGGACCACTCCTTTCCCAATCCAATTAAAAAACCCAGCTTCAAATAGCTAGCCTAACTCTTACGAGTCAACATCAAAGTGAATGGAGAATCTTGGCCTTCTAGGGCCCCTGTTCCAATTACCTCTTCCTCGGTTACCTATGCCATGGATACCTCGGCTGAAAAAGCTCATTCTTGTATGCATAATTGATTAGAAAATAGTTTCTTTAACAACCATACATGACAACTCCTTTAAAATATGAAATAAATTTTGGCTCAGCAACATATCAGACTCATGCAATCCAATCCATACAAATTGTTTAGTCGTTGTCAATGAGCAGGGGGTGAAAAAAGGTTCTAGAATATGCGAGGGGTTGCATTGAGCGAAAAATGTTAAAATGGGGAGGAAAAGATCACGATTACTATTCACAGACAACAACAATCAATTGTAATGTAAACCAAAGAACATATCACTGAAATCCATCCTTGCGATCTTAAACTGTCACAATACATAGTTCTTCTTAACTGTAATTAAATTTTAGGAACAGGGAGTGTATAATGGATATGGGAAGGTGAGGGGATTGTAATTAGTGAAAAAGTGAAATAGTGGTAGGGGAAAAGAGTGGATACTCTTCAAAAATCCATTAAGTAATCCATAAAACAATTATGTATTTAATACAAATGATCCAACACTAACCAAATAATTATTGTGATCAATTAAAAAATCATTGTGTATAACTTAACCATCACTGTGTGTTAACATGCTCACTGTTCACATTTAAATCTTTAACATAGTGTCATCATACTCAAAATAACATTCCTTCCAAAACAATTTGTATAAGAATTGTGTTTCCTCTGATTTGTCCCATTATATTTAAAACAAATTTCAAATGAACACATAGTCACTTGTTTCACTATGCTCGACATCCAAACATCAACCTATGTCCATGAATTATCTCCTTAAATCAAACACAGAAACAAATTCTTTTAAAATCATGCCCGATTCCATTCCTCTAATAAATTTAACAATTAAATTGTAATGAAACCATATTGTTATAAAGTTTGTGCCTATCTCTTATACAATGCACAATATCCATAAAATGTACACAACAGACAACCAAGTCACAACTATCACAATTTTAAATTGCAAATAATCTCGATTGGCAATTAAAACACACAGTAACAACAACCATCATTTCAACTTATACCATGTTGTAGGAAACAACCCAACACATAACACAAAGAGGCATACTCCCAATCAAACCATAAAACAATGTTGAGTTAACAATCCAACTGTTACAACACAAGAGGCATCGACTGTGTGCCCATTTCATTTCTAGAATCAACCAATTAACCATGCTGAGCTATCGATTCAACTGTTACAATACATAATGCAGTGACTAAATACCAATAATAAAAACCATTGTCAACGTTATTCCATCAACTCTATAATTAACCCGAGCAACAAGGACGAGCCAATAATCAACCCTACTGGAAATACTACCCAACAATTATAGTAGTCAACCAGATGACGGATAGAGTGCAACTATTGAGTTAATCAAAATCGGGCTCGGTACCAACGAAAGCAAGAAAATAGTCAAGGGTTTGTTTGATCATTGAAACACAAGGAGACTGGAGTCGACCATATCAACAGTAGGTGAGAACCCTTCGAAACAACACGGTGGCCACACAAGTCATATAACCATTAACTTGTATGGCAGGGTGACAATTCACACGAGGTAGGAGAGACTATGAACAGAGGAGCAGAGGCTCCTTACTAGCTAGTAATAACCTCGAGAACACGCATGGGTATAACCCTAGTGGTTTTCCCAAAAAAATTGAATGATGCTGGTAAAAATGCAGAGACATGTAATAGAAACCAACCCTAAAGTAAGCATCTTGGCATAATATCCACCATAACCAACTGTGTAGAACCAAAATCATACACGAACCCATGACCGGGCGAAAACGATAGCAGTGACCCAAGGTGGTTCAAAATCAAACACAACAACCCCATAACACCAAAAACAAATGGGTGTGTTTACAAGAGCTATGTGGAGATGACCAGCAAGTCTAGACCAAATGAAACCCTCCAACCAAAACCCATAAAGACAACAGAGAGCCTTCATGGATTCCACCACTCACAATAATCAATGAAACCGTGATTTCAACCATCCAATTTTTCCATTTGCAATGAATAACACACAACAACCATTCCAGAGAAACATCACGAGTTTACACATTTGCCAGCCTCAAGAAAATCACATACCAATACATCACTGAGCCAACATCTATTTCATAAACAGAGTGAGTTCATGGATGGAAAAAAAAACATACTTGTAACCAAATATCCTTAAAAATGCAAGCTTGGTCAAGCAGTTCTTTCCTCGCCTGAAAATCGGAGCTTAACCACAACAAACAACAATTGAACAATATCCAAGCTAGGGTGGTGGCCAGTGGGAGAGGTATGGAGTGAAGTGTAGTAAATGCACGTCCCTTCCATCCTCTACTCATTCAATTACTTAGTACACGTCAGCCAACCATCAATTAATCCATGCATCGAAACTAACATCCATGACTTGCCAAGTGCGCCATCCTATCCATACTAACCAATGTCCAAAACTATAACATATGCGCTCCATATATAACTCAATAATAATTGCATAGCCACTAAAATCCACTAACATTGCTAGTTAGGACTAACATCAACCCTTTTAATTTGAAAATGCATATAGTGTAGCATAGTATAGTATAGTTTAGTTTCTTCTCCTTATATTTATTTCATATTTATTCTATCTTTTGTCATGACTAACATGTGTTTTGTCTAGGTGTAACATGTGATAGATCATGGCGCCAATATCATTGTAATAACAATTCACATAATCCATCATAACATGGAATTGAGAATTTAGAGTAACGAAACCCACACATAGCATGTATTATCCATCTGCCATTTGTCGCAAATAGAACCAGTATTTCATCTTCAATCATGTAGAGACCTGTAAGCATCATCGAACACCAGCATAAAATGTATAACAAGATTATATTTGATCTTCCAATCTACAAGGGGGTCCCACCTACTAGTATTATATATATCATTAGCTTATAATAATAGGATTTTAACAATACTTTGCGGGCGAAATCCTCATTGCGATTTTTATCATCAACAAACTGGTGACGCCAAAGGGAAATTTGTTTTCAACAGATTTAGAACCTAGAACACATGGTTTCGCAAACCAATAACAACAAATCAAGGAGATATAACCAAGATGATTATGCAACATGGGGAAGTGAGCGGATTTAATGGAAAAATGACCGGGAATTTGGGAATAACTTGTGAAAAATATTAAGTATGAGGGGGTTTAACCCTGTATACATAATCATTCAACTAGAACCTGCTGTTTAATTCAAGGATACAATTTTATGGAGTTGCTCTTTTAGACTCTCAAATGGATGAAGAAATGGAAAGCAGAAACGAGAGATAACTAGTTTCTTTATAAGACAACAGTGAAAGCATATAACAAATTCAAGTGCTTTCAAGGGGAACATTGTAACAATTGTGTAAGATTGATTTTTATTGACTAACAGTATCTTGCAGGAGTGTCATTGTGGCAGAATTGATCCAACAATTTATTCTTGACCCAAAATCAACTAAAAGGTGAAAAAGAAATAAAAATCATGACAGAATTAAAATTCCAAACTTTAAAACAACAGAAATATAGTGATAGAAATGTAAAAGCAACAAGAAATTGTTAAAAACCGAAAGCAGAAATCAAACTATTGTAAAGAAGAAATAAAAATAGTGAAAAAAAATGAAAGCAGAGATATACTACTAATATACAAAAAATCCAAACAGCATTAAGCTTTTCAAGTTGGGTCCATGTAATGTTTCAAGTGAGAACCGTTAGTGTTGTAAGAGAATAATTGCTCCTATAAATCTTTTAGGATGTAAGAGTTAGTACCCAGGACAAAATTGATCTTGAAAGGACCCAACCATAGTTTTTGAAACTTTGAGGTAAATGATAGTCCTTTAGAGTATATGATTAGGTCATCAAGGTAAACATGAGTAATCTTACCGATCAAATCGTTGAAAATTATTTGCATAGATCCTTTAAAAGTGGTGTTTGTAACAGATAAGCCAGAAGGCATAAGTTCGTAGGTCAAGGTACCCCAATTAGTAATAAGGGTGGCTCTGTATGCATCTTCCCTTTTAACCTTGATTTGATTGTAACCAAAAAAATTGTCAAGTAAGGGCCTCATCTTTCCATATTAGGGGGAGGGAAGGGATTTTTCATATTAGCCTGATTGAATGTGCTAAAATTAATGTAGAAGCTAATATGATCAGTGAATTTTAGAACATGAACCAATTTGGAAACTCATTTAGGGTACCTGACCCGAAAGGTGATTCCCCCTTTCAAGAATTTTTCCAACTCCCTTCGAATAGTTGCTTTCAATGCAGGGTTGATAGGTCTTTGTTTTTGCCTACCTGGTTTTATGCCTTCCTTGATGGGGGCAGTATGCGGTATAAGACCAGAATAAAAACCATGAAGATCCTTGTAAGACCAAGAAAAAACATCTTGAAATCCACCAAGTAGCTCCAAACTTCATCTTCTTTTTATCAGAACATTGGGCACCTATTTACACATTCTTTGGAGATTCGGGTGTCCTAATATTCAAGAAGATGGTTTCACCCACCTTCCTTTTCGACTCCTCTTCTTTATGTTTCTCTTTATTGCCTACATCACTTGATGAAAACGAACTCTCTAGATGAGTCAAGCCTTTATGAATCTTGCTATCTTCTATGGATATGATTTCCTTGGGCTTATAGGGTTCATTTTGAATGAAAGCACATATGCTCTCATAGCTAGGGAAAACCTGTCAAGATTCTATATTGTCAAGAATATGTGGACGATATAGAGATTGAAAAGTACAATCAGTTTTGTGTGGCATAAGTTTCCGATTAGGAGAGTATGAAAAAAAAGCTAATCGATCAGCCATTGAGTTCAATTCCCTCTTAACATGAGTGATGTTGAAAGATAATAGGTTCGAGATAAGTGTCCAAACAGTTTGGGTATATCGTTTCATTAACTTGTTGCTAGGAGAATAAATCTTACGTACAAGGTTCACAACAAGCTTGGAATCCCCAAAAATTGAAAGGTGACCAAAACCAAGATTATAAGAGTTTTCAATGCCTAATAATAAGGCTTCGATGTTAGTGACATTGTTTGTGCAAGAAAAATCCAACCTGTAAGACAAATTATGATTCTTCCCAATAGGAGAGTATAAGATTATTCTAGCTCCATTACCTTCACTAGAGCATGAACCATCGAAGTGCACGTGCCACATACCATCATCTAAATCAATCTATTCCAAGGGGATATTATCTTCCTTAGCAAATATGGAATACACCCCTAGGTCCTCTTCGATATAGTTCACATTAGGTTGTGAGACACTTTCTATGTAATGTGAAATCCTCCCCTCTCTAAGGACTATAATGTTTTTACCATTCCAAGGAATGGATAAATGTGTCACATCGAGTGAGAGGTATCCACCTGTTAAAGCTTGCCAATATCTTCCCAAGATAATTGAGTAATTGCTTACTGGCATGTCAATTACCTGAATGTTAAGGGTTGTCCTTATTTCAGAGTGTGCACTTAAAACTAAGGTCACATCTTTAATCTCGCCCATGGTTGTTTTTTGTAGACTATTATAAGTGAGCATGCTCATGGAATTTTCATTTGTACAAGACAAGCTTAACTCTTCCATAATAATCTTCGACATCGCACTTGGGCCTGAACCACCATCAATGAGGCAACAATGGACGATCTTATCCATAATATTTACATAAATATAAAAAGGGGGATTTTTTACAGGGTATCTACAGTGATGTACACCTACTTTATTTACAGACGAATCCTCTTTATTCACCTCTTCATATAGGTTGGCTACAATGGAAGTCTTTCCTTCCATGAATTATTTTAGATGCCTCTGTTGTTCACGGGAGGTAACCATGTCCAGGAGGGTGGCATTTTCTTTGATGTTGGCCAACTAATTCAGAATATTGTATTTGGAAGAGGGGAGAGGGGAAATTGTTCCTTGACTGTCAGGAACCTTAGGAACATGAACCGTAGCAGTTGGTGATGAAGAGCTTAGGCTATAAGAATTGTGGTGAGGATCATATTTGCCTTTGGGAGCATAGAATTTGTTCCTAGTATTGATGATCATGACATCCTTCAACGCTTCAAAATCTAGGACAACGATGGTAGTTTCTGGTCTTTTACCAAATATCTTATCTTTGGCACTCTTCCTTACCTCACATGTGGCTTCCTCGTGGTGTTCCTCAAAAAAGTTACACCAACTTTGAGGCAAGATAGCCTTGGGATGAAAATTATTTTCAATTGGGTTTCTAAAGGGGGGTGCATAAGAGGATGAAGCTTCAGGGGTTAGAGGGGAGACATTTCACTTTCGCTCATACACTATCATACGATTATTCATATCTTTCACTAGTTGTAAGAGGGCGGACATCTCTGTCTATTTAACTGATTCTCCCTGGGGAAGACCTGTTCTTTCGAGTTGTTCTTCATACTCTAAACAAGTATGCAGAGAGGAACCGAGGTTATCAATGGATTTTTCCTCAAGCTTATGACAGTAGGGGGAAGGTAATGCATTGTAGTAACACATGAAAGAAACTTGGTTATGAGGTCGAATGAGTTCAGGGACTTGATTGTATAGCTTAGTGAAACGCAAGTTGAAGGACTTGATGGTTTCACCATCCTTATAGGCGATGTTATTGTACTCCCGTAACTACTCAACTAGGATTTTAGATTGCCCATAGGTGGATATGAACCAATAGACTAACTCCTCCCAAGTAGACAGAATATTAGGAGGAAGGTCAAAGAAATCGGTCGCAGCCTTTCTGATCCGGATTATTTTCGGCACAAAATGAGAGCGGAGATATAATAAAGAAATGCACAGAGATATCACAAATATTCAATAATATAACATAAATGTATCAAAGATGAAACCATAAACACAGATATACAGTAATACACGATTTCTATTAATGAAAGAAATGTATAAAGACTATAAAAATACAGAGTGAAAGACTCACTAGAATGGTGGTAGCTTATATCTGAGAAGAGATGTGATGGCTACTCACATTCGCAAGAAGATGATTACAATGAGGCTATGAAGGAATTTTTACAATAAATAGGAATGCCAAAAACCCTAGACATCCAAAAACATAACCCTAAGAGATGAAGCACCAAAATTCATGTGGGCCCTGTTTGGGTAAGTTAGTACATCAACTTCCCGGTGTCATAACTTTTGCATACGATCTCTGTTTTAGGCGCATGATAGCCCGTTGAAAAGGTATCATCGAGGAGATTCATTTTGGAGGCTCATTCATGCCTTCAGCTATCATTTAGAAGCTCGATCCTGAAAAACCTTCATTTAGGCCCTCAAAATGGCCCCGGAAGTTAAAAATTGCTAAAAATAGTAAATTACCAAAATTGTCAGAAAATTGTTTTGAGCCAGTTGGAAAAGGTGGGTGGCCACCGATATCCACCTAGATCAATCCTCCATCCTTAGGAAGAAATGGTATCCATTTCGTTGAGTGCCCGGGGGAGAGGAAAAAGCGTTTGTTGAATCTGCATCTTGATGAGTTGCTTGCCTTGTTGGAGAAGTTGCGCTGCTTAGCTTGTTGAAGGTTGTCATGAACATGTGGCTAGAAGGGTTGGACCTTTTTAGTTAGTCTGGCTACATGAGATGACTGTGTGCAGAAGGAATCTTTTTTCTTTACTGCAACCTTGTTGACCTATGTAGTGTACCTTTTCGCTACCGAGGTTTTCAAACCTCTCAGTTACCATTCTATACATGGATTTTATACATAATTCATACAGACATTATAAGCACATGCATTTAAGAAAAATAATACATTTAACTTAGAGTAAAACATATGAATTACTGCTACATTCAACAAGCATTTATCCTTATCATTTAATTCATATACACAGCAGAAAACATGATACAGAAACAACTCAGTCATGCAAAACATGATCAAAGCATAATTCAGATACTTATCTTTTAACAACTGTAGAAATCACCAACCAAATGCAGGCCTTCCACGAACCTCCCAGCCTTAGACCACACTGTTCATCAGCTCAACAGTGGGTCACCCCCGAGCTGGGACCAAGCTCCACCCTAAGGCAAGGAATCCTAGGCTAGGCTGAGATTACAGGGAAGACATCACAGAAATATCTGGAAGGATTCTTCCCAAAGATGCCATCTTACGCCCACTACTACCAGACCCTCATTCCCCACAT
>JASDQU010101618.1:169979-194422 GCA_032191745.1 Picea mariana | reverse complement strand
TTTATAATTTAAATTAACAATGATGTGTATAATATTTACTTCTTACTCTTAATACTCTTAATGTTGAATTTGTTATAAAATAATAACTATATACATGGATATACTTTTCCACATTTATGTTAAACATAAATTTTTTAAAGTAAACGTGATTGCATTTTTAATGCCATAATATGATATGGAATGATTCTCATAAAAATCACAATAAATTATAAAAGTGATTACCTTTTTGTTATAATGATATAAAATGAAAGCTCTTAAGGATAGTGAAGACCTCAAATTTGATGAGGGCTTTACCATTTGAGTTGACTTCAGAAAATATGCACACATTCATCATCGATGGAAATTGTCTCAAATTTGATGAGGGCTTTACCATTTGAGTTGAATACTGAAAATACGCACACATTCATTATCAATGGAAATTGTGTTTAAACGTGTAGGCTCTGGTTGGAAAAGGAAGCATCGTTGTAGTTGGGGATCGAACCTGAGTCTGGGGTTCACAATAAACTTTTCAGTGTAGAACTTAATATGCATGCAGACATATATATAATTCTCTAGGCATAAATATATTTAAATTACAAAACCTACAAAAAAATATCGTTGTCGGGGATCGAACCTGAGTCACCCGCGTGATAGGCAGGAATACTTACCACTATACTACAACGAATATGATGAACATTGATGATGAAAGGTTGATGAGCTTAATATACTAGCTGTAAAACATATCAAAATACGATTAAATAAAAAATTAAAATCTACGAGTAGTATCGTGGACTCAGATGAAACCGTCTTAGTGTTAATATCTAACCGACTAGAGGAGGAAACTTGTAACCTCCTTTCGTGATAAATCCCATCACCACCCACATCTACATATTTTCTTGTCTTTTTTCTCTCAATATTAATATAACTAAATAATTCCACGCTACCGATGTGGGAGTAACTACGCTACTCTGCTACTCTTTTTGACTCGCCATTTCCTCTCCCTATTCACATTAATGAATGAATTGAATTGACCTCATCATTCGAAATGTTGTATGTTTTAAGTTTTATAGTTTAATATTGATTATGGATTCATCATTCATTGACATAGTATATGGAAGTTGGAGATCCTGCTAGCAGCGCATACGAAAGAAGCAAAATGGTTTGCAGCTAAACACATGTCATCCTTCAATGAATACATAGAGAATGCGACTGTGTCAATATCACTGGGAACACTGGTTTTCATCAACGCTCTTTTCACAGGGGAGATTCTTACAAATAATGTACTCTCCAAAATTGGTCGCGGATCCAGATTTCTATAGGTCATGGGCTTGACAGAAATCCAACCTCTTACAATTCAATATGCCACTAATGTTTGAATGGCTGATAAATATAAATGCAGGCTGACAGAGGTCAAGGTGAGGTGGCTTCCGCCGTACAGTGTTATATGAAGGACCATCCTAAAATCTCAGAAGAAGAAGCTCTCAAACATATCTACACTGTCATGGAAAACGTTCTTGACGAGTTGAATAGGGAGTTTGTGAATAACAAAGATGTACCAGACAGTTGCAGGAGACTAGATTTTGAAACCGCAAGAATAACTCAACGTTAATACGTAGACAATCGCGGGTGGCCGTGATGATGTGTAAACTATTTAGAGCACCACATTTAGGAGTTTTTGTAGCATTAACCTAGTATTTTGAGCACTACTATTAAATGTCGAGCCCATCTAGCTCAGTTGGTAGAGCACAAAGCTCTTAACCTTGTGGTCGTGGGTTCGAGCCCCATGGTGGGTGCAAGCATTTTTTCTTGTTGTTTCTAGTTTGTTGATGCTGGAACTTCGGTTTGATCCCTGGAAACAATGATACCTCTTTCCTTCCCATATACCTTTACGTTTTATCGTCATTTTTAGTACTATTCTAATTAACCCATATAGCGGTAAAAGTATTGGGGATGTAGCTCAGATGGTAGAGTGCTTGCTTATCATGTGAGAGGTATGGGGATCGATACCCCACATCTCCATCTTGGTTCAACATTCAAGACTTTTATCTATTTTGATTAGCTTGATTTTCATGGTGAGATAGACTCGTTTTTTTATTGCTACCTTAATTCATGGGGGTGAAATAGACTTAATTCGGTAGCATCATTCTCAAAGTAAATATGTAACTGAATAATGCAGGAAACTTTGATCCTCCTTTTGTGCTCTACACACTCATTTTTTATTACCTTAATTCACGGTGAAATAGACTTAATTAGCATATTTCTCAGATTAAATATCTCACTGAATAATGGAGGAAACTTTGATCCTCCTTTTGTGCTTGGTCTCCTCACAACTCACTTCTCTTAGTCCTTATATACTCTACACATCTCTATATATTAACAACAAGTGATTATATATATGCAAGATGCAAAGAAAGTATTATATTAGCACCAATTTATGTAATTCCATAACAAGTGAATGCGTGAATAATAAGCCTCTTCAATGGGGGCAACCTCCGATTAGAAAATATCTATATGTACACTTTGAGATGACTACTCAAATGAATCTCCTTGATTCATAAATAAGAGATAAAAGGGACATAACAAGTGAATGAGTGAATAATAAGCTTCTTCAATGGGGCAACCTCCGATTAGAAAATATCTATATGTACACTTTGAGATGACTACTCAAATGGATCTCCTTGATTCATAAATAAGAGATAAAAGGGACATAACAAGTGGATGAGTGAATAATAAGCCTCTTCAATGGGGGCAACGTCCGATTAGAAAATATCTATATGTACATTTTGAGATGACTACTCAAATGGATCTCCTTGATTCATAAATAAGAGATAAAAGGGACATGATGTATCCTACACACTAGGCCTACCCAACTATAACCAATATAATAATCATGAATGTGGGTTATGACCCTAACGGATATGTTCAACGGTGACATTAACAAACCACAACCAAAATTTTGTAAAGAACAAATACAGATCTCAATTCCTTTCCCCCTCTCTTCTTTTATAAATATTTCACCTTTTGTCTTTTTTTATATTAGAAATGTTGAAAAATAAAAAAAGAATGCTAAAAATGTAATAGAGGATATGAGTGTTGTGGGGTGAACAATTACATTCCAAGTACATGAAACTACTATATGCAAAAGAAGAAAAAAAAGCAACGTGCATGTTGTGGACACTCATAGCCATGTCTCATCCAAAGTAGAGCGAGTTTGAAATGCATTTGAGCAAGAGATGTAATGGTTAGTGACACTTAAGAATGCGGTGGTGGTAAGAAAAATGTAGCAAAGCATTAGGTCAAACAATGTGAGCATTGGTAAGCAATGCAAATGCAAAAACAAACCAAAAGTATGACATACCACTAGGGAAATGGAGAAAAGTAGATGAGAAAGAATCAATGGAGCTTTTTCTCAAAGTCATGGTGAGGCTAATGGGGTTCCTATGAATACAAGAAAATGTTGGCATGGGTGCCAAAATGGAAAACATGTGCTAACTAAGGCAACCTATGTTAGGTAGGCACTATCATATGAATACAAGAAAATGTTGGCATGGTTGCAAATATGAAAAACATGTGTTAACTAAGGAAACTTATGTTAGGTAGGCACTATCATACAACAATTGGTGAGCATCATATTTAGAAAGATTAATGTCGCAACTTGACGGGTTCGGCTATAAGGCAAAAGACGAGTTCAACTGTAAGGAAAAAGAGACAAAAGTAAGGTTAATAATGCAAGATGCAAGGAAAGTATTCTATTATCACCAATTTATGTAATTACATGTCTATAACAAGTGAATGAGTGAATACTAAGCCTCTTCAATGGGGCAATCTCCAATTAGAAAATATTTATCTGTACACTTTGAGATGACTATTCAAATGGATCTCCTTGATTCATAAATAAGAGATAAAAGGGGCATGATATATCCTACACACTAGGCCTACCCAACTATAACCAATATAATATAATAAGCATGAATCTGGGTCATGACCCTAACATATATGTTCAACAATGACACTAACAAACTGCAACCAAACTTTTGTAAAGAACAAATACAGATCTCAATTCCTTTCCCCCTCTCTTCTTTTATAAATATTTCACCTTTTGTCTTTTTTATATTAGAAATCTTGAAAAAATAATAAAAGAATGCTAAAAATGTAATAGAGGATATGAGTGTTGTGAGGTGAACAATTACATTCCAAGCACATGAAACTGCTATATGCAAAAGAAGAAGAAAAAACAATGTCCATGTTGTGGACACTCATAACCATATCTCATCCAAAGTAAAGCGAGTTTGAAATTCATTTAAGCAAGAGATGTAATGGTTAGTGATACTTAAGAATGTGGTGGTGGTAAGCAAAATGTAGCGCATTAGGCCAAACAATGTGAGCATTCATAAGCAATGCAAATGCAAAAACAAACCAAAAGTATGAGAGATCACTAGGGAAATGGTGAAAAGTAGACGAGAAAGAATCAATGGAGCTTTTGCTCAAAGTCATGGTGAGGCTAATGGGGTTCCTATGAATACAAGAAAATGTTGGCATGGGTGCCAAAATAGAAAACATGTACTAACTAAGGCAACCTATGTTAGGTAGGCACTATCATATGAATACAAGAAAATGTTGGCATGGTTGCAAAAATGGAAAACATGTGTTAACTAAGGAAACTTATGTTAGGTAGGAAATATCATACAACAATTGGTGAGCATCATATTTAGAAAGATTAATGTCGCAACTTGACAGGTTCAGCGGTAAGGAAAAAGACGGGTTCAACTGTAAGGAAAAAGAGACAAAAACAAGGATAACAATGCAAGATGCAAGGAAAGTATTCTATTATCACCAATTTATGTAATTACATGTCTATAACAAGTGAATGAGTGAATAATAAGCCTCTTCAATGGGGCAATCTCCAATTAGAAAATATTTATATGTACACTTTGAGATGACTCTTCAAATGGATCTCCTTGATTCATAAATAAGAGATAAAAGGGGCATGGTGTATCCTACACACTAGTCCTACCTAACTATAACCAATATAATATAATAAKCATGAATGTGGGTTATTATCCTAACATATATGTTCAACAATGACACTAACAAACCACAACCAAACTTTTGTAAAGAACAAATACAGATCTCAATTCCTTTCCCCCTCTCTTCTTTTATAAATATTTCACCTTTTGTCTTTTTTTTTTATTAGAAATCTTGAAAAAATAATAAAAGAATGCTAAAAATGTAATAGAGGATATGAGTGTTGTGGGGTGAACAATTACATTCCAAGCACATGAAACTGCTATATGCAAAAGAAGAAAAAAAAGCAATGTGCACAACACTCATAACCATATCTCATCCAAAGTAGAGCGAATGTGAAATTCATTTAAGCAAGAGATGTAATGGTTGGTGACACTTAAGAATGTGGTGGTGGTAAGCAAAATGTAGCAGAGCATTAGGCCAAACAATGTGAGCATTGGTAAGTAATGCAAATGCAAAAACAAACCAAAAGTATGAGAGACCATTAGGGAAATGGTGAGAAGTAGACGAGAAAGAATCAATGGAGCTTTTGCTCAAAGTAATGGTGAGGTTAATGGGGTTCCTATGAATACAAGAAAATGTTGGCATGGGTGCCAAAATGGAAAACATGTGCTAACTAAGGAAACCTATGTTAGATAGGTACTATCATATGAATACAAGAAAATGTTGGCATGGTTTCCAAAATGGAAAACATGTGCTAACTCAGGCAACCTATGTTAGGTAGGTACTACCATACAACAATTGGTGAACATCAGATTTAGAAAGGTTAATGTCGCAACTTGACATGTTTGAATGTAAGGAAAAAGAAGGTTTCGACTGTAAGGAAAAAGAGATAAAAACAAGGCTAATAATGCAAGATGCAAGGAAACTATTCTATTAGCTATAAAACATTGGCAAATAATGACGTTCATTAGCTATAAAATTTATGAAAATCAAGTTATTTTTACCATTTGCAAATTAATCTTCAGGTGAAAAATCATTTTTACCCATGATCTTCCGGTGTTGATTGTGAGGGTTGCATGTAACATATTTCAATTTCATCTAATCCAGATAACTCTAAATCCTTAGCTCTTTAGTTTAATGCTTCCAGTTCTCAATTTTTTTGGATTTTTTTGGGCATGCAAGACCATATATAGGTTGCCATGTGCATGTGAATATACAACCTTGCTTGTGGGCATTCTAAGGAAAGCCATGATGGTTTTGAATTTAGATGGGAAATTTATTTAATTTTCTGTTTCCAAAAATATGCAACGATTTCTCTCACTAAAAAATGTTAAATTTGTTTCGAATTGTTGTGACTAAATGTATGCCTATTGCTTTGAAACATAATATTGTATTCAATTATTTATGACAAAAAATGATTCAATGGTTTTTGTTTAACTCTATCAGATTATTACTCTTTACATAGAAGTGAAAATTTGTTAGGACCATTTGAGCTAAGACAACCTCCCTTTTCTGCACTTAGACAACCTTGGCCCCTATTTTTTTACATAGGTAATTGGATCTATAAAAATATATGGATTAAACATACTACTAAAGTATGTAGTCTAAAGTTGTGATTAAACCAACTATAAACTTAAATCTAACAAAACCAAAACCAAGTATTTTTGTATCGATTTATGTTTCAAAATCTAAACCAATATTAACGAAATTCTTTCCATAACATTTCCAAATTCATTATGAACAACATTTCCACATAATCACTATTATATCACTTGTTTAAAGTAGGAAAATCAAGATTACTTAACATTCTCTCTAATAAACTACATGACTTACAAGGAATATTGTCTAATACTAACGACTCCATAAAGTTGAAGGACTTTATTTTATATATATTTGACTTTCTTATATTTAACAAAATAATCCAACAATTGCTTATTATACTTATCTATGCTATGTGTGAGAAGAACTTGTGAGAAGAACTTGAACTTGCTTTCATATATTTTGCACTTTCTAAAAATGGGGAAGCTTTGTTGATTTGTTTATGTGTTGTAATAAAAGTTCTTTATATCATTCACTTGGTATGTGTTACATTGATGTTAAAAATTGGAAAGCTTTGTTGATATGCTTATGTGTTGTAATAAAAGTTCTTTATATCATTCAAATGACATATGTTATATGTTATATTGATTGAAACAATAGGTTACAATTTAAGGTTAAATTGTAATCCGTTTTGATTTTGATTTGTAAAAATATGTTTAGATTTATTATATTTATGTTGTATGATTGTTAAGTTTTTTTCAATGTAAATTTTATGGAAAATTTTGAGTACTTTTTCATAATTCATGAAAGATAAACATAGCAAATTACCAGCATTGATTATAACATCTAATTCCAAGGGAATCGAGAGAGTTGAACCCAAGACTTCTCAATTATGAGAGGTTCCACGTCTTCATCTAAGATCAACCAAACCAACCCTTAAGGTATATCTATTAATTGCTAAGCTAATGTATCATATGCATATATATTTGTGGTTGTGCATGAATAAGAAGTGTACCATAACCTTGTTAACAACCTCTCTAAATTATTTATTTTTCCAATAATAAAAATGTGTAGATGTGTCAAGACTTATTTTCAACATCATTTAGAGTAAAAAATATTCATAAATTTTACATCCTTTTAAAGGAAAAACCACACATGCATCAAAACATCTTAGTTATATCATACATGGTATATATTTTGTAACACTATATAATAAGAATGATCAACTTTAAAAACCTATTAATCATAACAAATATATTCCTAAAGTTATATAAAAAAAAAGGTTGTCCAAAAGAAAATCCAATAAAAGTAATTCCAAATATGCTTATAATTTAAATTAACAATGATATGTACAATATTTTTTTATTGTTGAATTTGTTATAAAATAATAAATATACTTTTTCACACTTTCCTATAATATTTCTTTTACTATGAATTTTTTTTTTTACGAGGCACAGTCTGGGGTTCATAGTAAACGCTCCTCAATAGATCTTAGAGATATGTAAATTATCGCCGTTGCCGGGGATCGAATCCGGGTCACCCGCGTGACAGGCGGGAATACTTACCACTATATTACAACGACTTTGTTAAACATAAATGATGATTAATAGGCTAGCTTGTAAAAATATAATAATAAATTGAGAATATGATAAAATAAAAATATAAAAGAACGATCGTGGACTCAGATGCAACCGTTTCAGCGTTACTAACCAACTGAGTTACAGAGGGAACTTGCATCCTCTTTTCGTGCTAAATCTCATCACCGCCCACTCAACCACCATACTATTCTTTCTCTCTATATTAACATAACGGAATTATTTCCACACTTCTCCATGTGGGATTAAAAACGCCACTCTTCTCTCGACTCCCTATGTTCCTATTCGTATCCACACAAATGAATAAATTGAATCGATCTCATTAATTACTCTCTCACGACTAACGCTAGTTTTTATTTTTATTTTGAAGGCAATAAAAGGGAGAAGAGTCCATATCTTACCGTTAATTGAAAACACTGTCAAGTTAGAAGTTGAGGCCGAATCATATGCTTATCTTCGTAAAATAAGCATATGATATTATCAAACGAATTATAAGAACAATAAAATATTATAAAAAAAATAAAAAAAGCATATGATATTATCAAACGAATTATAAGAACAATAAAATATTATAAAAAAAATAAAAAGAGGGCATTGTGATATGATATTAATTCATCCACCATTTTCATTTTCAATAACTCTTGTTAAATTTTTATGGTTGGTTCTTGTTAAATTTTTATGGTTAAATTGACCATGATTTAAACTTTCACCAGTGTAACTATGTGAATGTGAAGTCAAAATTAAATTATAGTTAAAATGTGTAGATGTTAAATATCAAGCCTATTTCTAAGGAAAAGTAAGTATTAGGTTTATAGATTAACTTAATATAATGCTTTGGTGGAAAATTGCACTGGTCCAAAAAATTTAAAAATTCAAATACAAGGGATTGCATGTTACCTTGGCATCAATGTGATATAATGATCATCCATATTCATTCTCCATCTCACTTTCCACATGTATATGATGTTCTTCATAGCTCAAATTTAAAGGGGTTGTCAACAACTATATAGTAATATTTTAAAATTTTAATTGCTACCTTTTTTTTTTTTAATATTCAATTCTTCAAAAATATCAATAAAATATATATCATTTGACATAGTCAAACAATATCAATAAGATCATTTCACAGAGAATCAAATGTCAAGTGACATAGAATTATGATCATATTCTATTGAATGATATAGTGTTGGATACATAGATCCACATTAATCTCTAATAATCTAAAATTGATTAATAACATATATTATTCCCTGTATGGTTAAACCTCTTCCTATTGTTCAATTTCATTCAATGTGATATTGAAATAAATATATTGATCGATGCATGGACAATGCCAAACACACACACACACATTTTAATATGGATCAATATCACAAAATATATTGTTTGATATCATATCCACACACACACACACATACTTTTTTTGAGATCATATTCCACCTAGGCATTGCACGCCCCCTTGACAGCCTTTGCTAGACTGTGGAACTCGTCTGCCAGTCCCCTTCCTTGTGTTTGGACCTGCACGGCCTTTTTTGTAAGCGCTTCTAATTTTTGTGCTATCACTTCCTCCTGAACCATGGTTGTGCATTCCTCTGTGTCTCTTCCATGTTCTTCTTCTCTGCCTCCAGCTGCGCGATCATTTCCGTTGCTTTCTCTTTGAGGGGTTCCATCTGCGCCTGTCTCTCCTGTTTGTGTGCCTATGTCGTCTTTAGCTTGGCCTGTAATCTTTTCATCTCATGTGTTCCTTTTAAATGCTCAGTGATGCCCATTGTCTTCTGCCTCTACTTGAGGTCCCGGATTTCGGAATTTATCCTCTCTTCCTTCTGGTCCCACCACTGGACCTGCTCATCTTCCTCCAGCGCTGTCCAAAGTTGCAATGTTCTGTCAAATAGTTCTACTGTTGTGTTAACTTGTTTCTCCAACTCTGCTAGTTGGAGTGCAACTTCTGCTTTCCTCTACTCCCTAACCTCTGGTGGAGTCATCAGAGTCAGTTTTTCCTTTAGTTCCTCAATCTGTTGCATATATTGGTTGATAGTTTGGGCAATCTAATTGAGTTTTTCCTCTGTAGTTGGACTCTCACCCTGGGCGTTGTCCGGAAGGTGGTTGTAGAATGTTGTCACCCCTTGTTCAATTTTATATGCACTCTCTTTTTCTTCTTTGGTCTTGAACTTTACTTGTTCTACCACGAGCTCTAATTCTTCCTTGTCATTTTTAATTTCTTGTAGTTCTGTCGCATCTGTCCTCACGCGTGATTGCACCTCATGTGCGACGCTAACTTGGAATCTGTACAACATCTTTGTTGGTATCTTAGCCAATACCATATTGACATGCGCTGAATCTTTCAATGGCATATGTGTTGTGGTTTCGTCCATCTGCAACATGTCACTGATTACCCTGAGTATTGGACTTGCCTGCGCAGTTGTGTGAACCATGTGTTCAGTTTGTGGCGTAGTCCTTATCATCGTTGTTGTTTCTCCCTCGGGAACGAATGTTGTTCCCCTTTCAGACCTTTGGGTGGTCCTGATTTGCTCGAGGACCTGTCTTATGCTAGCCAGGTCGTCTTGTATTTTTCCCCTTTGATGCTTTGCTTCTTCAAAGTCTTCTGCGATGCAATCTTGCACCTTTTCAGCCACAAGATCAGTGTCGTCCTCTATGAGTGTGTACTCGGGCGGCTTTGTGTGCACATTTTCCTTCTTGTGCATTCCTCCTGACTGTGATATTGGCCGCTTAGGTGGCCCTGGTTCTTGAGGGGTAGATCATGAGGGGTTTCCCAGTGTTCTCGTAGCCCCCGCTCCTTGGTCTTTTTGTTGAGCGGAAATATCCTTCTTTCCTTCCTGCACATCCTTCATTTCGGCCTGTGCATCCTTCTTTCCTATGCTTCCCTTATTTTTTTGCACCGGCTTCTGTGTTGGTTTCAGATTCTTGGGTTCAACTTTTTCTCCTGTAGGTGTCTTGCTTTGTCCTGCGTCCACCTCCGTGCCCTTAGGTACTTCCTAATCTAAGACTGGGATCTTCCAGTCATCGGGTCAATCTCTCATGGCCATCTTTACGTCTTCCTTCGTGATGCAGTATCTCATTTGGAGTCAATCCTTTCTTGGATCACTACACGCTTGGATCCACATGTTGTGCCCGGATGCCTTGTGTTGGAGAAATTTCTATTTTCAACACACTAGTTCAATGGGAGTAACACTAGTTCAGTGGGAGTAACACTATTTCAGTGGCAGTTAACTTACTAGTTCTATTTTAGACTTTCTAATATTAGACCATCACTATTATGCATGCATTCCTAATTACAAGATGCCATTGCCTATATGAGTGAAGATCACTCACTCATTGATTAGATCATAATATACATTGATTCTCATTCTTCATTGTGTATCTCTCTTCCTTTTCTTGATAAGATTTGTTTGTGTATGCTTTAGCTAGGTCTCTTGTGCAGGTTTCCATGAAACACTGACATGGTATCAGAGCTGAGCTACTTGGAGCAACCTAGACAAGCCAGAGAAGAGAGAAAGAGGATTTGAGTAAACCTAGTTTCCGCTATCATCACGACCTATCCCTATCGAAAGGTGTGACGATTAGAATTGTCATAACCTATCCCTATCGAAGGGTGCGACGATCACACTCAAACTTAAGAAAAATTCTTTTCACAGGCATCATCACACAACCAAGGTGCGATGTCGTCGCACTGTGTTCTTCATCCGGGGTGTGACGATTCAATTTTTCACAATTGTTGCACTGTGTCCTTCACTAGGGTGAGATGATTCAATATCGTCGCACTTTATCCTTCTCTAGGGTGCGACGATTCAGCAACCCTCCAGAAAATTGGGTTTCTGCAATAAAAATATACATATTTCGAAATCTATGATCTGGGTCGGGCTGAAATTTTTACCAGAGACATATAATATAGGGATTCTCATGCTCACCAAAAATTTTCAAAACCCACATCATCTTTTAGGATATATAGATATTTTATCATAACTATAGTTGTCATAGCATCGTCAGTCATATCTCAGAATCCACGATCTGGGTTTTCAGGATCTTTTCAATATCAATAACAGGGATGGAGACGATGCAACTTCTTCAATCAAGTATGGTGATAATACTCACACCTTACAACCATTTTTAATGGAATCCGAAGGCCGCATTCCAACTCAAAAGAAAAGGAAAGTATAATTTGACGATGGTGACAAAAGCAGAACCTACATCAATGCTTGAGAAGACCAAATGGGTGAACCATAAGGATGAGGCCACATGACTACTTCTTGAGTTAATCTCCATTGATCTATGGTTTCGCATGCAAGACTCCAAATGAGATATGGACCACCTTGGAAGGAATCTTCAGAAAGCGGGGTGAGATGTGAGGTCATATGCTTGAGGTAGAGTTCAATACCTTAGACCCTAAAAGTTTTGATAATATATAGGATTTCTTTACTAAATTTAAATCTTTGATTTTGAGCTTGGGTGAATGTGGTATTGACAAGTATACACAAGAGAAACAACTTATTCTAACAATCTTGGCCAAGCTAGGACCAGAATACGTTGTATATGTCTCCAATTTCCATTTTGGCAGATGTCTTTTTGGAACAAATTGGAAAATGCCTATGATGGCTCAGTTCATTGATTCTCTCACACAAGAGCAGACAAAACTCATTCAGATAGGCCTAATCAAGGATCCCAAAGCACATGCACTCACCATGCATGATGGAAAAGGATCATCCAAACATAACGGTGAGGAGAAACATAACGAGAAAGAGGGATATTCCAAACCCTTTAATGATTATTCAAGTTCCAAAGACTCTTCAGATTCCAAGAAGAAGAAGAAGGAAAAGTTGTGCACTTACTGTAATAAATTGAATCATGAATAATCCACATGCATGAAGAAACAGATTGATCTTATGGCACAGGAACTTCAATAGAACAACCTTGGAAACTTTATTCCAGAGGGATTCAAGAAGCAGAAGGAATAAGACCATGCACCTAATAAAGGTAATCATCATGCCCTGCTTACAATTAATTCCTCATCTAATTCATGGATTATAGATTTTGGTGCATCCCATCATATGGCAACTAAAGAGGAAGTTTTCTATTCTTTGAGTCCATGCTCAAGACCCCCTATTTTGATGGGGGATGATACTCCAGTAGCAGTACCAGGAGAAGGGAGAGTGGAACTCCACAATGACAGTTTTGAGAATGTTTTACATGTTCCAAAGATTTCTATGAATCTTCTCTCAGTTTATCAGATCAAACAGAAAGGTAAAAAGGTTGAATTTACATATGATTCAGTTTCAATAATTGACATCCATGATAATTCCATCATTGCAATTGGTCAGGTGGATCAAAAGTCAAGGTTGTATAAATTTACTGAGTTTTATGATGATGGCTCCTATTTTCTACTTACACATAAGTAGAGTACTTTGCATGCACCTCAAGTGCAACATGCATATACTCTTGTGCTTCCATCAGTTTCATACATTAGAGATGATTCCATACACTCAGAGTATGTACATGGAAATAAGCAGGTAGTACATCCAGATAAGAAGCCAAAGCTGAAGCTTCAACATATACCCAAGAAGGAACAGTCCAGACTTCAGGCAACAGGTATCATTGCAGGGAATCCATTGGATTCGAGGAGGAATCGATCTCAACATGAGGATCCTTCTCATTTACTTTCATCTTCAGAACCTTCGATGCCCATGCATTGCCATATGGTTCAATATTCTAATATGCAACTCTACAGTGAGGATATGGGAAATACATTATGGAAAGAAGCCATGCAAAAGGAGTATGACTCACTCCTAAAGAATCAGACTTTGCATTTGGTTCCACTTCCACCAGAAAGGAATATTTTAAGGTGCAGATGGGTCCACATGATCAATAGGTACAAGGCTAGACAGATTTCCAAAGGACTTCATCAGATCCATAAAGATTTCTACATATTCACGAAGAATTTCAGAGAGTAGAAGTTTCAGACTTTGTGGGATCATCTTGCGGTGAAGAACACAGTTGCCTAGAAGATTCCATTTTATTCTTTTGATACATTATCTTTTAAGGAGGGGTTTTGTTCCCACGTGGTTTTCTCTCTTTCCTCACTTTTATTCAGTGTTCATTAGTTGCATTATACATGAGTACCTAATATGGCCTAGTAGTTGGGACTCATTTTTTATTCCATAGTGATGTTCAGGGGGGGTGTTGGAGAAATTTATATTTTCGACACACTAGTTCAATGGGAGTAACACTAGTTCAGTGGGAGTTAACTGACTAGTTCTATTTTAGACTTTCTAATCTTAGACCATCACTATTATGCATGCATTCCTAATTATAGGATGTCATTGCCTATATGAGTGAAGATAACTCACTCATTGATTAGATCATAATATACATTGATTCTCATTATTCATTGTGTATCTCTCTTCCTTTTCTTGATAAGATTTGTTTGTGTATGCTTTAGCTAGGTCACATGTGAAAGTTTTCATGAAACACTAACACCTTGAAGTTGGTGACGTCCTTGAATTGTGTGAATACCTATGGCGTTATTTGCCAAGTGTTGTCTATACTCTCATGTATCTCTGCGAAGTACCTGGAAAAGGTACTCGTGTTTGTGATTATGTGCTTGGGGTCGGAGTTTCTCCCCAATGACGTGTATCGGTTTGCGCAACACCGACCTATCTAGATACATAAGTATGAATATGGGGGTTCTCTCCACCCCATCAGGGCGATCAACATGAGTAGCCACAAGTATTGGAAATCTGTGTCAAGGTCTTGTGCGTCTTTGCAATCCTCCATGAATAAGTTTAGCAGGTAAGGGGCCCAGCTAAGCGACGTGCCATTTTCACGCTGTGTTGCAGTTCTGACGACCCCGATAGAGAATTATTCCTTGCAAAACTTTCACAACATTTTGTAGGCCATGGGTTTAGTGGCCATCCTTGTTGTGACATCGCTAATCCTCTTGATGATTATACCACACGACCCCCTCTCTGTGCTATATGTTCTTTTCATTTATTCCACCAATGCCTTCTCCTTGGTTTTTTCATCCATGTACTCCACATGGTTCTCACCCATTGAAGACAGTCCTGTGATTGTTGCGATTATCTCCACGTCTTTGGAGATGGGTTGTTCCATCTAGAGGAATCATCTATGGAGTACCATTATCAACTGCTTGATGCAATTGTTCACCTCTTTTCCCCTTCCAAAGTGGGGAATCTCTAGTAGGTTGAGGATCCCAATGTTTGTTAGGCCATTTGCCCATGGATTTGGTTGTAGGATGAGGTCGTCGAAGGGTCCTATCCCTATGGTGTCCAAATAAACCTGCTGTGCAAATTCAGGGAATTTACCCTCGTCGGCCACATCATGGTCTGAGTACCTCAGTTTCTCCACACGACATAGTAGTGTTGGTGTGGTTTTCACTCCTTATGGAATGCATAGGATCACAATTGTTTCATCCGTCTACCTACGTGAAGACCATGCCATAGGCTATTTTCCCTTTCGCCTTGTTTGTTTACTAGAGGACCTCGCCTCCATCTGTCTTCTTTCTACATCAGGGTCTGGCTGACCAATGAGATCCTCTATCAGACCCTTCTGTTCCTACGCAGTTTCAGCTCTGGTGTTTTTGGGTACTGTCGCTTCTGTCTGCAAGTAGCTTGGCCATTTACCTATGGGACTCCTTCAATCGTCGTGGTTTCAGATGGGTTTCGTTCGTTGTGCGCAGGATGTCCCTACACGCTGCTAGTTGGGTTGACTTCCATGGTCGACGTGGTTGGACCTTGCATTTCCTCCACCACTGGTGTAGGGTCTATGGGAGCTTCAGCCAATGACGGAATTGTGTCGACATCGAAAAAATCCTCGGGTTGTCTGGTTTCCTGTTCAGGCTTTGTTGCCTCCCGTGGTGCCCTACTACTTCGTTTTTTCCTCCTTGCTTGGCTCGGGGCACCCATCTTTGGTGGTGACATCATGGGTGGGTAGTGATTGGTTCTATCTGACTGACTCTTCACTGGTTCTCCCCGTGTCAAATCACTTCGGCTCTGTGTACTCTATCTCTCTACAATTTCACGATTTCATAATGGGTCTTATATTGCCCGTGTTCCCCTTTATATAGGCCAATTGTGAATCTTCTTAGAGAATTTTCCCCAACATTGATTAATGTAATGGCATTTTATTCATACATTTGCATTGAATTTCATAATTTCTTCCAGTTGGCGCCTTTATCATAACCGCCATTTTTCAAATTTCTGCCTTTTTCCCATAATTGTTGCCAGTTGGCGCCTTTTCCCCGTAACAACCACTTTTCAAATTCCCTCCTTTTCTAACCGTTAGTATTTTTTCCAACAGGCTGATTTTTTCAAGTGTGCAGTATGTCGTTTAGCCGTTGTGAGTGGAATTTTTATTTTCATCGCACTAAGTCCATTTTTGTTGTGCGCGGTCTCCTGATGTCTGGGGCGGTAAATCCATTATTGTTGCGCACAGTCTTGTTTTTTTTAACTATAATACACTATATACATATCTCTTTACTTCGCAGTAACTTACTAAGTACTAGGAGGTCGATTGTCCCTATACGATTTTAGTCTACTCCCATTGATCATTCCTATGAGTTTTGTACCTCCTAAATATTTCAATTGTACAACTTCCCCATCTCTGACATTATTTACTTCATATGGTCCCAACCAATGCATTTTGAATTTTTCTGGGTGTTGAAGAAATTCATTATCATACACCAAGACTAGGTCTCCCTCCTTGAAACTCTTCATTTTAATATGTCTGTCATGCCAGGATTTATCTCTTTCTTTATGTACTTCTTAGTGAAATCCTGCTAGAATCATATCTTCTTCCATCACCATCAGTTGACTTAGTCTTTCTTGTACTGCACCTTGTTCTGTCATGTTAGTGATTTCTTCTACGCACAGACTAGGTACCAGAAATTCTAATGGAATCATTGCTTCTTGTCCATACACCAACCTGAATGGTGTCTGACCTGTCAAATTTTTACATGTAGTCATGTATGCCCATAATATTGTTGGTATCTTCAAGTCCCAATCATCCATGTTGACATTGCAGATCTTTGTCAATGCATTCTCTAGGATATAATTAAAGGCTTCCACTATTCCATTTGCTTGAGGGTGAAATGGTGTACTCTTTTGATGATAGACTTCAAACTCCTCAGTCATAGCCTTGATACTACTATTGATGAAGTGAGTTTCTTGGTCACTCATCAAAATCCTTGGGCATCCAAATCTGGTGATCACTTGCTTAAATAGAAAGTGTGTTGTTGTCTCTGCGCTACAATATTTTACTGATGTTGCTTCTGCCCGTATTATTAAGTACTATGTATAAGTAATGATATACCTTGCTCCTAACCTCTTTGTTGGTGGATTAATTGGTCCCACAAAATCTATTGCCCATTTGTCGAATACTTGCAAGGTTACTTGTGGTCTTAGGGGCATCTCATCCTATCTATTAGGTGTACCAACCCTCTGACATACATCACATCTCTGGAAGTATTCCTTTTCATTTTTGTGGATGGTCGAACACCATAGTCTTGGGTGCAATACCTTTTGTGCCATAGATTTTCCTACATAATGTCCTCCCGCTATTCCCTCACGAGCCTCTGCTAAAATCCTAGGCCTTTCATGTTCTAGTACACATCTTCTCAAGATGTTTTCTGTGCCCATATTGTATAAGTTTCCTGCAATCAATTGATAGTTTGTAGCTCTAACTACCAGATTTTTCTTCTACGCAGTGTTGAATTCTTGCGGTGCAGTCCCTGTACTCAAGTATTGAATGACTTCAACAAAATAGTCATCATCTACTTGGACTGAAAATAATTGTGCATCGGGGAAGTTGTCCTCTAAATTCATAGGTTACTCTTCATTGGTTATCTTTGACAGGTGGTCGGGTCCTGCATTCAACTTACCTAGCTTGATTATCACTTCAAATTCAAACTCTTGAAACAACAGTAACCATTTAAATATCCTCCCCCCCAACACTGGCTTATTGACTAGGTATTTGAGGGTAGAATTATCTGTGAACATTTTAAAATGTTTCTCAAATAGATAGTGTCTGAAATTCTTCAAAGCATATACCATTGCTAGGCCTTCTCTTTCTGTAGTATTGTATTTCTGCTCTGACTCTAACAATTTTTTTCTTGCAAATGCTATAGGATGGTCTAACTCTCCTGCTCCTGGTTGGGCCAAAATAGCTCCAAGTGTTATGGTTGATGCATCTACATGCACATGAAATGTATTTTCCCAATCTGGGAATACTAGTATCGGTGTTGTTACCATCTTCTCTTTTAGAGTGTCCAACCCCTGCTCACAGTTCTCATTCCACTGAAATTTACTATCTTTTTTCAACAATTTCTCCATGATTATCGCAGTGATCTACGCATACCCTTTTATGAATTTCCTGTAGTAGATTTTGTGTCCCAATGTTTCTCTCAACTGGCGTATTGATTTTGGTGGTGGTAAATTAACAATCACTACAATCTTGGCAGGATCTACTAACAAGCCTTGTTTTCACACTATATGGCCCAATAGTATCCCAAAAGGTGTGCCAAATATGCATTTCTTGATATTTAATGATATTTGACACTACCTGCATCTTTCCAACATCAGTCTTAATACCTCTACATGATCTTTCAACACAATGTAGACTATCCAATCATCCAAATATACTTCTAAAAATTGATGGATGAATTCTTTGAATGCAGCTATGACTACTCTTGAAAATATTGTTGGTGCATTCTTCAATCCAAAAGGCATGACTGTGTACTGATAGGATCCCCATTATGTGGAAAAAGTGTTCTTGTACCTATCTTCTGGATCTATCTTGATCTGATGGTAGCCTGAGAATCCATCTATGAATAAGTGTGCTTCCTGGCCTCCTACATTCTCTAAAACTTCATCTGTGAAAGGGGTATGAAAAGGGTCATGTAGGAAAGCATCATTCATCTTCCTCATATCGACACATATCATTATGCCTCCTTGTTTCTTCTCTTAAACTACCATAGGGCTTACCCATTCAGATTCCTCCACTGGTTTTATGATACCAACTTCCAACATTCTGTCAATTTCTGGTTTTACTTTCTACTTATATATTGGGTTAAGTCTATATGGTCGTTGTCTGAATGATATAGCCTTAGGATTGAGAGGTATATTCATATCTCCTAGATCTCCTGCTATGCCTTTCATCTCTGTAAAGGTTGTTGGGAACAAGTCATTGTACTCTTGCAACAACTCTGCTATTCTTTCTATCGTTTGTTCATCCTAGTAATCCCCAATACTGCCCATTTTTGGATTATCATTTGTCCCAATATTTCATTTATTCACTTTGATTGGTGCAACAAATACTTCTGATTCAAGAGATGGACCTTCCACCTCCCTTTCTCGTTCAATTTTTGTAATTTGAATGTTGTGTGGGCCATCTTCATTTGGTGCTTCTTCCTGCACATGATAGCATGGCAATAGTTCTTTCACTACATGTCTATTCTGTTTTTGGTACTCTGTTATAAGTTCAACCTCTGGTTCTTGAATGAATATTACCCATCTGATATGTTTGAGTGTTGAATCCATGTTGGGGTTCTCATGTTCAAATGATAAAGAGATTATAAAATTTTGTTGTAATGTTGTCCATTCTATAGTGCCTCTACGCAATTCCTGGTCTACATACCAGTTTGTTGGAATTCCTTCCAATGTGTGAATAAAGTGGTGAGGCCATTCTTTTGGTGGTGTTGTTCTCCATAGTGTTCTTCACTTTTCCAAGTGTTTGAATGGTGTCCCATTTCTATCATATATATGCAATTGGTTTCTTCCCTATTCTATGCCAAATCTGATGTGCAGTAATCGCTTACATTGGTACCAGTCCTTGATTGTCCCTTTGTGCACACCCCACCATCTTACATGTGTTTCCTTGAGTACTATGTCCAGAGATAAGAGCCTCTGAATTTCTAACACTTCATCTTCGTAACTTGTTAGGAATTCTTCTAATTCATTCACCCCATGAAAGTTGGGATGTTCTCTTATATCTGTACCTACCCATCTTACTGTGCGGTCTATTCTTGCACACCTTCTTGTGGAGACTTCATGTAATATTTGATGCCAATTTTCCATCCTTGTGTCTGATTCTAATGCGCATGGCGTGATAATTTGCCAACTGAGTACCCCATCTGTAGTTGGATTCACATAATCTTCTTCTCGCATGGTGGTTCTGTATAACTGGTTAATTTACTCCAGGTCTAAACAAGTGGATTCTACAAACCTTTCTCCTTCTGATGGATATAGTGGCGCAACGACTTTGTACTCTCCTAACTTGAATGTCATCTTCCTCGTCTTCAAATTGATTATGGCATGATTGTCAAACTCCCAATCCAAGCCAAGAAATGTCGGATAAGGTGTTGTGCCAACCACTATTTATATCACTTTGAAATTGGCTTTAGTGCGCACTCCATCCAGATCTACTGTCACACCCTTTAGCCTTTCAATTGGCAGAACCCTGTGTTGATTTGCTAGTTTCAGTTGAATAGGTGAATATCCTAGTGTAGGCTCTCCCATACATTGCCATGTCTTCTTGGGTAGTACATTCACTTCGGAGCCTAAATCCAGTATAATATCCCCCCATGTTGAAATATCCAATGTTGGCATTTAGTCTAAATTCTCTGCTTGTCCTCCTCCTTGTATGTAGATGATTAACTGTTTTCTTCTCTAGATTTCCATCTACATCTATGTTACATATTTCTAACATATTATGTGATATTTTAACAGATGATGTATCATTTAGTAGTTTAACACGTGATTGAAGAAAAGCCTTTATGGTACTTACTTGTCCTAGGGGATGTGCTTCATTAGTGTGATCCAACGATGAAGGCATATCATACGTTGGTATGTCCTGGGTGTGTTGCGTAGTTGATGTAAATGCAATGTTTGGCTTCAAGAATTCTTATATGTCTTGCTTGAATATATCATTTTCATTTTGCGCATCAAATTGCTTCTGTGGTTGAACATTCTTCTTCACCCATCGGTGTTGTGTTGGACCTTGTCTTACTGTGTCATCTCCTGTCTTAGCTCCTCCGTGCGTAACTATGTTGATATTTCTTCCACCATCCCTCACTTCTGTAGAAATCCATTGGACATTTTGATTGCTCTAATTTCTCTTTTCTTAGATCTTCCCCAATAGTGTCAGACAGTCTTCTGTGTCATGGTTGGATGCGCAAAAATACATACATGTTGTTGGTGAAAGTGGACATTCTATTGCATAGTGTCCTGGTTTTTTATAGTTATGGAATACCATTAGTCCTCTACCTCTTCCAAAGCCTCCTCTACCTCGTCCTCCACCTCTGTATCCATCTCAATCTCCTCGCGGTGCATTGTACTAAGGTGCCTCGTTATACTATGAAGGATTATATTTTGGCTGCACGGTATTGTACTGCGATTGCGCAGTGTGATATTGATGTGGCACAATGTTATATGGGGCAGGTACTTGGTTAAAATGTGGTGCAACTTGCCCTGTCATCATCTCTTCTTGCACCCTGTAGGTGTTTGATGTTCTTTCCCTCATCAACTCCCTTGTCCTGCAATATTTTTCATCATGGCCTACTGACTTGCAAAAGTTGCAATATGAAATTTTAGGCATTGTCTGGTATTTATGCATCATTGGACAATGATATGAATCATGTCCCTACGTCTTACAGATCTCACACCATAGTCCTCCTATCAGCAAAGGGTTTAGCAATCATTCTTGTGGTGTCCTTATGTCCTACATGTGGTACACCAAACGACTTCTCTTTTGTCCTTACTCATGTTCTGGTTTAATTAAAATGTTAGATTCTTTAGGTCCTCCTTGAGCTCCTCTATTGTTGGATCTATCTTCTGATATTGGTTCTCTTCTAGTTGCAAGGCTTCCTGCAGAGCCTTTGCCCGGGTCTAAAAATTCTTTGTCTCAAAGGGTATTTCAAGTGTGGTAGTAGTGAATTCACAAAAAAATGAATATGTTGCATATCTGTCATGACATACTTCAGCTTTCCCTTCAATCGTTTGAATCTTTGGTCTATCTCCCAGACAAAATCTCTTGGTTTCTTTCTGATCTCTATCATCTCATTCATGTACTGATCCTCTGAGCTAGGCTTCTAGAATTCATTTATCAACAACTTCTTGATATCCACAATCATTCTGGTTGTTCCTGGTGGACTGTTTGTAACTAAGCTCATGTACCAATCCAGTGTGCGGTCTCTTAGCATGATGGATAACTATGCAAGTTTGGTATACTCATTTGTGATCTTCTTTGCTTCCCAGATATTTTCACATATGAACAAGAGCTTCTCAGGGTCCTCCGATGCCTCTCCCTTGAATTCTAGAAACCTGATGGTGGGATCATGTCGTGCCATCCTGAATGTTGAAATAATACCTCCGTGCGATGTAGATCCTCGACTAATACTTCTTGAATTGGCTCCCCCATTTTTTGTCCCCTATGTAGATGTACTTCCTGATGTGTTTCTTCCACTGAAATTTTCTTGTCTAAACTGACACTGATATGGATAGGATTTATGCCTCTGGTTTATGCTCTTGGACCTGTTATCCCCGATTTCTAGGGATAACTAGGAGATCATGTCTCGAGGCCCACTGGTCCTAGAAATTGAGTACTAAGAGCAGGATTGACCTAAGCATGGACTTGGAGGGCCCATCTTTCTTCTTCTTCATCAGACTTGTCCTGTCAGCAACAACAACATCCATCACCTTCGGCTTGGACTTGTATCAGAGAAGACTCTTTCTCCATGAGGTAATTGGTCCAGGTATCATGGTATGTGTCATGTTTGATCATTATAACTCTCAGATATATGCATCAGATTCCTTTCATTTCTGACGACTACTTGGATCTTACACTAACCCACTTGACCATGGTTGGGGGGATTAATGGGGTACCCTAGCAAGCTTGCATCCATAGGTTTTGGTTAGCCACCAGGAGGGCTTTTGAAGAGCCATCGTCCACTCCCACCACATTATCATTTTACATCTTATCTCCCATTCATTTATCCCATTCCCCTAGTCCGGGCATTAGGATGACCTATTTATGGGGTTACACTTTATCCTGTGGGAAGAAGGGGATAAAGGCCCAAGGGGTAAAAGAAACTGGTAAGAGATAAAAGACATAAAATAAAACCTAGAGATGCCTCGCCCAGAGATCCCTGAGAAGGCAATAAAAAGCCTCTCGATAAGAAACAGGAGGGACCCTAAGAAAACATACAAAACAAGACCTAGCCAAGAGGATGGGGAGTCCCATCATGAGCCAACCCATTATGTTCATAGGTACCTAGAAGTATGACATTGCCATTATCTGGTTACCACACCAGGGCAGTGACCTTTGGTTGCATGGCCAAGGGAAAGGGGGTCTCATTACGAGCCAGCCTTATTATTTCTGTGAAAGTACTCGTGGGTAACACTGTCAGCTTTGGTCACCACACCAAGGCAGTGTCCTCTAGTTAGACCTTGAAATAAAAAGAAAGAAAAAGTAATAAAGAAAAGAAAGAATAAAGGCAAGGGCTTCGAAAAAATTGCATCCATGAAAGGTATAGCTCACCTCCTATAAAGGCACCCACGGATAATATCCACCCCTGGTTTTCACTATGTCTAGACATCCTTAGACCACACCACCTCGTATTACATGGCTTGGATGATATGCTAGGGGTCTTATGCATGCATTTGATAAAATTAATGATGAAAAATGATTGACATTGCTATGATCCTGAGGATTAATGAGCCCATGGAGGGCTAAGTTTTTGATGTGCAGGACCATACCCGATGGACAGGTACCATGTGGACCGGTACACATGGGGAGATGATCAGTTCAGACCTCCATGGGGCTAAAGATCCCATCAGATGGTTGTTGGGACCTCATCAGGGGAAAAGATAGGACAGTGATTGGTCGAGCATTTGCACGAGAGAAGAAGAAGGACATTTTCATCTAGGATGCCTTGGCTGAGCCCAACCCTGGGGGGTTGACCCACTGCAAGTGGAACGTGTCCCTTTGTTGACCAGGACGCCCTCCAGAGATCCTTGACGTCACCTCCAGCGTGTGGCAGCTTTACAGGGCAGTTTGGCATGTGTGGCAGAGTTTGGAGGCCCAGAGAGGGCCAACGTTTGTCTTCTAGTGCTGAGATTTTCCCTAAAAAGGGCCAACGTCTCCCTCAGAGGGGCTAGACATCTTGCTTACTACTCATTTAGGGTTTTATTTAGCAGTTAAATGTAAAACAGTATGATTTTTAGTAGTCAGCCTTGTCGGCTGTTTTAATGACCTAATTTTTAATTAAGGGTCATTGGATGATATAAATTGAGGATGTTTTCCCTCATTTTAACATAACACACTTCACTCACACAAGTG
>JASDQU010101618.1:147971-166413 GCA_032191745.1 Picea mariana | reverse complement strand
GGGTCCCTTGAAATGGATCTCACCTTTTTGCGGTTACCTTTGAAAGATGGGACAACTGGACGTTTACTCAATGTGCCAATAACTGGAAATCACGTACAAGATGTCGTTCCTTCCGTAAATGAAGCGCAGAAAGATGTGATACAAACTCTTCAAGAATATTCTCCAGAAGATATGCCCTTTGCAATAGAGGAAGAGTTTGACTAGATTGAGTGGCCCAAGAAAGAAGAATACCAACAACTCCTAGATGAGTTTCAGAACAAAGAGGTTGGGACGGTAAAGATATTAAAAAGGAAAAAGGATGAAGAGGACGTGCAAATTCATCCATCCCAACAAGAATTTTTTACACCAGAAGCCGACCCACCTCCCTCAGTACAGTACACCAGGGTTGTTCAAGGAACAACCAAACACAAGATCCAAAAATCTAAGGAGGGAAATTTGGTATGGATGTGGGATACTCAGAAAGGAGAGACAACTAATGTGAAAGGAAGTATGCAATCATGGCTCGGACCTTTCAAATTCAGAATGGAATCAGTTGATAACTCGTACTATTTGTCCACTTTGGAAGGAAGAAGGTGCCCATTACCCATTAACGGATGCCTCCTCAAACCCCACCAAGGTGGTGGGACATGACTGCACAGGTAAGTATATGTAGGTAGGCATTTTCCGTGTATTATACCATCTGCATTTCATGTTAGTTTGTTTCCTCACATGCACATTGATTTCTTTATTTCATATACATATATGTTATATTTTTGGGGTGGCAATACCACCCCACCTTTGTTACTGATGCCCTTTTCGAGTGTGAGTAGGTCTGCAGGTTTATGCCAGAGATGTTGAGGTTCTCATGTGCTCTACGGTGAGCACATGTCCCCGAGTTGGAGCCATATGTTATCCTCGATTTCTAGGGATAACTAGGAGATCATGTCTCAAGGCCCACAGATCCTAGACATGGAGTACTGAGAGCAGGATTGACCCGAGCATGGCCCTGGAGGGCCCATCTTTCTTCTTCTTCATCAGACCTGTCCTGTCAGCAGCAGTAGAATCCATCACCTTCGGCTTGGACTTATATCAGAGAAGACTCTTGCTCCATGAGGTAATTGGTCCAGGTATCATGGTATGTGTCATGTTTGATCATTATAACTTTCAGATATATGCATCAAATTCCTTTCATTTCTGACGACTGCTTGGATCTTACACTAACCCACTTGACCATGGTTGGGGGGATTAACGGGGTGCCCTAGCAAGCTTGTATCCATAGGTTTTGGTTAGCCACTAGGGGGGATTTTGAAGAGCCATCGTCCGCTCCCACCACATTATCATTTTACATCTTATCTCCCATTCATCTATCCCATTCCTTTCATATATCTCACATAGGATTTCCTCAATATTCTCCATATCTCAGAGATCCTCTACCTCTTCTTCATCACTTGCCAAGACTTCTCTCACAGCTATGGCTCTCTTCTTATTATTCATCTTGTATTGGTAGGGTACTCCACTGCGCGTTCTTCCAACTATTTCCATGATTTGCTTGAGTTGGTCTTCCTCCATCATGATTGGATCCAATGCCTCCTCCTTCTTTCCTTTATCCATCGCTTCCTCCATTTCTCTGTCTCTTATCAGTGCTTCCCCCCTTCCCCCATGAACATAGGGAAGTTTAGTTGTCTGAGGCCATTGTCATTACACATTTGTCATACAATAACATCTTAATGGAAGTATACAATGATATGATATACCTACCTCAAGGTCCCTTCAGGATCTCTTTCTCTCCTGCATTGTAAGTCTTCATAGTATCTACTACAAATTCCGTGATAAATTCTGCAACAATGTTGTCTAGCCAAAAATCTACTACGCACGTAAATTTATTGTCAACTCGTTGTAACTGCACGATCTCCATGGAATTCCACTCTAGCTGTCTGATCCGATTTGTAGGGTGGTTTTATTTCAACCTCAATATCCACTCCTGCAACACATGTGGGAAATCACAAAAAAATACTTCATGCATGTTGCTAAATACGTACTTGTCCAAATATTTGTGTGGTGTTAAATTTGGGTTTCTGTTATCTTTCTGCGCAAATTCCATCTCCTTCATTTTAAACAAGCTCTTGATCTATTCCTTCATTGGGTTCCATGGTGTCAACATCCCCTTTTATATTCTCATTCTTTTAACGTTGTGTCACCAAATCTGACATTCTTTTCACACTTCTTCAACAGATTGCATTCACTCAATCCCATTCTGTTCCAATCAGAATGAAACCATTTGTTGGTTAGACTTCCACTCTTTCTATTAGTCTTGGGTTGACCCAAGTTCAAATCTACTATGGTAACAAAACCCCCCTAAAACTCTCGGCCCTCCTAGTAAACCAGAAGGCAACACATCGCACAGGATGCACTGCACAGTCTCACTCAAGATAGTTCTTATGGGTGGTTGCAACACTCCGGTGATTGCAACCTAGGAATGAGTGGGGATCTGGAATTAGCCTATGTTATCTTCATATGTTTAATCTAATGTTCAACTTATCTTTATTACTCTGTCATTCTTACTCATGCATGTAAATTAGCAGATCTAACTAAGTCATTCATACATGTTTCTAACATCTAATCATTAACATCAAAGGAGATACACAACATTCAATCACATAACACATGATCTACCATGGTTCACCCCTCTCGGGCTACGTCCAAAAATATTTGGATTCTTTGCTCTTTTATTATTATGTTTCCAAAACTACAACACCTCACGCATTACGACTTTCCATCAAAACAGATCGAGATCTACAATGAGGTAGACTAGATGACTCCAAGCTCCTCATCTTGTGATCTAACCCTCAAGATATCCCTTATTCCCTCTCCTCAGCTCAAAATCTTACAAAAATGGGATTGGATGTTACATACTTACAATCTTCAACTAACATAGTAACAATGACCAAAGAAAACACAATAACCAACTCTGAACCCAAACCTAGACCTCCTAGGTATCTATTTATACATGTTCTTGGTTGACTAGCCATTATATCCTATTACCAAAACCCTAACCCTAGCATGGTTAGGTCTTCTTGCATGCGTGCCTCTCATGCTTTCCTTCTTTGCATGTGTGTTTACCTTGCACGTGTTTCTTTTCTTGCCAATTTTCTTTTCCTTCCTTGTGCTTTATTCTCCAAAATTATTCTTTATTCCAAAATGGGCTTGTGCCCAATAGTTAATCAATGAACACATGTATAATGTGCATGGATATGCACACACTGTTTGAGATATTACTTGACTAACACATGGATAATGCCTGATTTAATAGAATATTGAAAATTACATTATTGCAATTGAAATCAAAGACTATGCCATTTGATATAATCTTATTAAACATAAAATATATATCAATCGATACATAAATAATACCTAAGGAGGTATTAAATAAAGGTATATTTGTGAGCTTTACAATATTGTTTATTATGTACATATTCTTTTGCAACTTTTGTCAACGAGGCCAAATCAAAATGTTCAGTGCTAGGACTTGATAGTCATTTCCAGAATTCTAGTACCATTCTATTCCGGTACTACATAATTGCATTCATCCGGTACTGCAAACAATGTTTGCCTCTGCATTCATCCGGTACCAAAGGAGAAAGTCTGCGTTCATCCGGTATTGAACAACATTCATGTGTTCATCTGGTACTGTGTTCATCCGGTACTAATGGTCTCTTGTGTGTTCATCCGGTACCAAAGGAGGAGGTATGTGCTATTATGGTACTGAACCACAACTCTGCACTATTCCGATACTAAAGCACAACCCTACGTCCATCCGGTACTCAGGTGATCTGGTACTAGTAGCTCTAATCATATATTCAAGTTTTGTTGCTCGATTTAAGTACTAGTACATATAAATTCAATATTTTTCATTTTACTAAAGGAATTAGACCAATTATGCAGTAAACATATGGTTACTCTCAATTATTGCACGCTCCCTACTATGAATTTTTGCAAGCCCTCGTATACATCTCCCGGTATATTATCACTGAATTCCTTTGTGAAGTGGTTGTTGCCATGAATGAGCAAAAATCATCCATCATGTCACTTTGTTCCAATACTATCTATTCTGGTATTGTAGAAACCTACTCCATTACTTATCTGGTACTGATGCCAAAGTGATATGATCTTTTTCATGTGCTTAACATTGTTTTCACTTTAGGTAATCAGAGGTATGGGCTAATCTCTTCGTGTTCTTTCTATCAAGGATCATTTAATTCTTGTGTTGAATTATTTTTACTCTCATGTGCATCTTTCTCCTACATTTCTACACTCAACCCTAAATGAATCATCCTTGCTCTCCCTTTAGGAATATATTTTTCACATTTAGCTCTATATGATAATGGGTGCACTTGTCTTATTACCTCATTATTTTGAAGAAGTGATTGCTAATTGAAATATCCATTGAAAAGTGGTGACACCATTATGTATAATACTAACCTAGTTGATTCAACAAGTTCTTATCCAAGTTTATCTTCACAAGTTTCTCTTGAGAGGTATTGATGAAAACCTCATGTGGTGGACCGCCCTTGTAACACCGCAATGAACTTTCATGAGAACCCTAATAGGATTAACTAGAGGGACCTCTTAGTCATTATCTGAGATGTTCCATTATACATTGAATAGATGAGATTTAAGTTGAATGTGGATGATGTCACCCTTGGGATAATTGCAAACAATTAATTATGTGCCTAATAAATCTAAAACACTCTCATACCACCTGCCTTCCTTATACTCTAAAACTGTCAATGAACAGTAGACATTATTCTAAATCTTTTGAGTAATATAATAAAAAGGAAGTATCAGGAAGTACAAGTAAACCCACCAAGGCACTGAACAGGCCTGCTGGCAGCAGGGCCATTCTTGTATCGTACTAAGGTAAACCCGTCGGGGTACTGAACAGGCCTGCTGGCAGCGGGGCTATGTCGGGTAAAGGGAGTTGAAAAACACAAAGTGGCACACTTAAAACTGAACAAAAGCCCTTGGGTCTCATTCTGAAGAAATCACTATCAAATCAAGGCTAGGAGATGAACTTTATATCTCTTAGATGATGTTCTTAAGAACCTTCAAGTATCCACTTTAGAGTTCTATCTTTAAAAAGATAGGTTTGCACGAGAAGTGGGACCCTCAGTATGTGTAATTCACCTTACCTAAACAAGAAGAGCTTCATCTCTAAAAACTTGGATCTGAAATGAGTTAATCATCTTGGGATGTATTCCTTTATGTGTTCCTCTCTTCAAATGATATCTAAACTATGCTTATATCACTTTTGTTTTAAAGGTAATCTAGCCAGGGGGGGCTATTAGTCAAAGTCATTATGAAAACTCTTGGCCACTATCCTATAATCATATTAGAGTCACATCCATCCCTTTCTCCTAACTTTTATTGAAAACAAATTGGATAAGACTTAACTTCAGGGAATGCTTGATCGAGTGAGGAGTATCATCAATTATGAAATTTTGAAGATCATTGTTGCATGAGGACATGCAATGACTTAAGCATGGGGGAATGTTGAGTCTCCATTTTGACACTTCTAATTCCCTACATTACCCCCTATCTGAGCCTATTTTACCTATGCCATGTGTATCTAATTGGTTGTTTCCTCCATAAATACACCCGATGACCTTGTTCACGTGCATAAGAGGTAACTTATGATTAAAGCATGATTTGTTTAGTTTTATTGAGTTAATTCGATTAAATTATTGATTATGTATGATCCTAATCACTTTGAATCTAAGCAACATGATATGGTACCCATTCTATTCCGGTACCAAGGCTCCACCTATTCTGGTACCAGCTTGTGCTAATCCGGTACTAGAAATAATTCAAAATTTTGGAAAGCTTCCAGAGGAAAATCGGGTACATGGGTTTTGTCCACGATGATGTTTTCATGCGGAATCATGAGTTAGAATTCACCTAGTTTGCACGTGTGGACCTCTAGCTCAGGGGGAATGATTCTGCCAAAATTATCAAAAAAACTCAAACTGCCAACTTGTGCCTCAATTTCCGTGCATATGGTATCAGATATAGAAATTATAATACATGGGTTTTGCCTAGAATATGATAAATTGATTATCACGTGGGCCATTTTTCAAAATTAGAATTATTTTGGGAGATATGGGTGGGGGACTAACTCGAATCTGCCCAAATTGTTAAAAAAACACAGGTTTTTGGGATTTATCCTAAAATTGTAAAAATTGTTTTCTTAGCTTGGGGATTCAGTTTCATCCATTCCTCCATGGATTTTATGTATAAATAAGACCTCATAGGTCTGAGTAGAGAATGAATTATTATGCTACAAGATTGGTTCTTGAAGAAGAGGAATTGTTATGTTGTAGGGTTGATTTTTGAAGACTGTGGATTGTACCTCTGTTTTTCTCAAGTAATGATATAAATTGCAGTTCATGGAATTGATGCGTGTTATCAGACCTTTCGTTCTATAAGTTTCTTTTAAAGCTACCTTGGTTGGGTCGGTGGGCCAGCTACCTTGTTGGTACGACAAGGGCCCATCGACCCAACCAAGGTAAGCTTCTTTGTATTTATTGTATATATAATTCTAGTTTTTGTATGGATAAAATCATTTTTGTTTTGATCATAAACATCTAACTTTATTTCTATTTTTCTTTAGTAAACATTTGACAAAATACAATAAAGATGTGTGGCAATTGTGAGTGAGTGAATGAGCATTTTTGGAGTGCAATATAGATTTCTGGAGTGTAATATGGATTTATGAGTGCAACATAGATTCTTGAGTGAACATTTGTTATTCCTATATGTGTGTGTAGACAATCATTTGGTAGATTTAATGTTATAGTGTTGTTTCCATTTTGCATATCTAAGAACAGTTTAGATCTCTATCTTTCACTGTACATGAACCTGTAATGGAGCATCCTACCATACTCGACTTTCTTTCATATATTTAAATCAGATTTCACCTTGCAAACACATGCACAATCAAGACATCCATCTCTCACCTTACATGTGCCTAAAGTGGAGTGTCTTCCTTCACATGTGATTTTCTCTAGCATTGATTGATGTTTTCCTTTGAGCATATGTAGAGTGTTGGTTTTTTTAATTGCTACACGGAACAAGATCTGAGTTCATCTATTCATTTCATGAGCCTCTAATGAACATACTTGTTATCTAAGCAAGAACCTTTTGATTCACTGTTTGCTTGAGAAGTTTTGTTATCATTTTTCCCTTCTAAGTTTGGAGTTGTATTGTTGAAGTATGCCTAGATTTGATTGCTAGTTGTTATTAAGAGTAGCATATACAAATAACTAATTCAAAGTCCATCTTTCCACTTCCTGAGCTTGTAAATGGGCAAGGCATTATCTGTGCAAAATCTTTTGAGTGCATGATTGCAAGTTTTGCTTTCTAATTTATGAATTGTGTGAAGAGTGTTATCTTTGAAAACAGAGTGTTTTGTTATTGTTGGTTTTCTTATCTAAGCTATACTAAACATACATAGAAACCTATCTGTTATTGGCACATATAGTGCAACAACTCTACTGATTACGAATCCCAGTTGATAATTTATGTTTGGCAATACATTATGCAAATAATTGCACCAACAACTATACACGCCCTATAAGGATTTCTGTTGAACTTTTGTTTATGATGGACTTAAGCATTAAACCATCTTAGGTTACTAAGTAGGTAGAGTCCCTCTTGATTCTATCATATGCCTAGGTTAAGGAAACTTGGGAACCCTATGGTTGGATTTGCATGACTACTAGGTGCCTAAAAATGGGCTCTTTAGTTTTTCTTCAAGGAAAAACATCATGCCTTGAGGTGGTTAAGCATGGCCCATGGATGTGCCATGATACCACTCTAGTTTTATCCAAGTGGTTTGAAAAATTCTCAATAGATGAAGTTTCCCAACTTTATCATCGCCTCCAGGTTGATTTATCGGGCCTATCCATGCAATATTAAGATGTCCTTGATCATATTTTATATTCTCTTGGACAATTCATTTTCCATGAGCCCCAACATTTCCTTGACCCTTTCCATTAGACACACATATTTATTTTAGTTAACTTGTACCAAGACCTCTATGAACAAGTTTTTATTCAAGTTAGACCAAAATTCATTCGTAGAATTGTAAAGTATATTAACTTTCCAAATACTTGTTCTCATTTCTAGAGTCTTGACCATAACATCAAGTATTTCCCCTTTCTATCCAAGGTTAACTTGTTTGGAACTCCTTCAATTTATACCACCATTAATCAATCCCAAAAGGCCTCACCCTCTATTGATTGTGAAGGTTGGATTTGTGTGGTCAAAAAGGACAACAAAGGAATTTTGAATTCCAAGAATGCACCTAAAAGAATGGTTGTTCTAGGTTGGCTCAATCCAAGCCTACATATATAATTATAGGAAAGGACTTGATGGCTCCTCTTAGGATACTTCCTCATGTTGTGGGGTAGTTGAAGGGATTAATCTCCTCCTTGAATGTTGGATGCACAAACCATTAATGAGATTGAAAATGTATAGATAAGACCAAATAAAAACACCCTTGATAGATAGATAATGCATTCACTTGAGAAGAAATATGTTTGATTCCAAAGCCCTATCAAAATATGATTGGTAAGGATGGTGAGGAGATGGCCATGTTTGTGGAATGTTCCTAGTGAAGGTTCTATTATAGAATGTGTGGGGTCTTATAGACCCAATCAAGAAGACCATGGTTCGTAGACTTTGTTCAATGGTTTGATAGTCAAATGTTCTATATATATAGGAAGTGAAAGTGAATGGTTTTAAATTGAGAACAACCTTGCATTATATTTGTCTTCGTGCCACTTTATTTCATACTTTGAATCAAAAGGTAGAGGGAGCTAGCCACCCTAATCTCACATAAAGTCTCATTTTGAATAATTGCTCATGGGGTGTATTTGTCCAAAAGAGTGGTGTGGTTTTTTCTGGATCTTGATTGCACAGTTCCCTACATTTCCAACCCATATTATCCTAATGAAGAGTAGAGCATAGCTATGCGGGATTGGTTAGATAAATAACTCCTCGAAGTTGACTGGTTGTTGTGTGGATACTTCAACAATGTGGAGTACCGTGATGATTAGATTGGGGTAGTATCTATCTACATATCTTAGAGGGAACATACAACTTGGAATGGAATTAGGGCCGAACTTGGCCTCTATCATCCCAACAATTATAGGAATTCATAGTCTTATAAGTTATTGTTCACTTGGTCTAATCTCATGGTTGGAGTGAATGAGTTGTGAAGCATCTTAACAAATTTACGTGAAGGGAACATAATATTTTCTTTATGGAATGTGGAGGGGGTATACAAGTATAAGTGTTGGTGGGACTTACCCTTTTTTTCCCATAAACCCATTGTTTTCACCATATCCTAGAGAGTGGATACCAAAGTCTAGATACCTACTATGTCTCCCATTTACAACACCTAGTGTGCATCCAAGATGTTAAGAGGAATAGTAAATTGTAGCCCAAGCCATGAGAGAAAGATGGATGGATTTGGTGGTGCAATGACACTATAAAGACATCTATCTATGTGTCAAACCCCAATGCCTAATATTACTATACAATCCCTACAAGGATATCTTTTGTTTCTAATGGCCTTAAGCATCGAACCGTCTTAGGTTACTATGTATGTAGAGTCCCTCTTGATTCTATCATTAGCCTAGGTTAAGGAAACTTGGGAACCCTATGGTTGGATTTGCATGACTACTAGGTTCCTAAAATTGAGCTCTTTACTTTTTATTCAAGGAAAAACATCATTCCTTGAGGTGGTTAGGCATGGCCCATTGACGTGCTACGATACCACTCTGGTTTTATCCAATTGGTATGAAAATTTCTCAATAGATGAAGTTTCTCAACTTTATCATCACCTATGAACATGTGTAGTGGCATTTCATCCTAGCCATGTTGCATGCTTTAGGGTTTGGCCATTTATTTGTTTGATTCCTCGTGATTCTTTTCTATGGTCCTTCAACTTGCATGCTAGTTTATTGGATTTTATTGTACAGGTGATGATAATAAAATAAAATGCATACAAATATGTTTACGATATTAAATAATGTTATTGCTAACTACTCTAACTAAAAGTACTACATGTTGCTAAGAGTGTTAAATGTAATGGACATAATTCATTAGTGTGATAAGTTGTGGTTGATCGAAAAATCAAATTTTGGTACAATGTGGTATTTTTCATTTCCCTAGTTTTCTAAGACAATAGAAGGGTTGCTTTAACCAAATTCTCAAAGACCAATTTCAAATAGGAAGACGGTATGAGTCATCATAATCATGGTTTTTCCACATCAAATAGTATCAAAGGGAGAGATTCATTTGGAATTTAAACTATAAAGTGACTTATTAGATAGTAGGAGAGCATCAAGCATTAGTGAAGTTCATCTCAATTAGGTCAAAGTGCGATATGGTGTTTTTGTTTCCTTACTAGTTAGGACTCACCTACAAAAGTTGAGTTAGTATTTCTAGTTGAGTTTGAGATTGATAATTTTTCCTAGCACACTATCTCCTTCAAGAAATGTTCATGATAGCCACTGAGGTTAGATAACACAACAATATATCATTGGCACCTAGTTGGACTCAATCCAACCTTATTTGACTCAATTTAGGCACCCAAGATTTTGATCTTTGGGAAGGCCATCCCCAAATTAATTTTGACATATGAAACCCTCCCATATTAAAAAAGTACATGTTCAAGTTGACCAAGAAATATTTCATCAAAAGTGAATACAAATTGAAAAATTTCCAATGCCCTTTCACCGATCACTAAGTAGGTTCCACGTAAGCTAGGTATTGGACATAATAAACAAGAGATTATGAAGTATTATTTAAACTAAAATGGATATACCCTATAGTAATTGGGATAATATTTCCAATGAGACCTCATTTCCCCAATTATGGGCTTGACATATGCCCACTCTAGTATGTGAACAAGTTCCACATCTCCCATGGGAAAAATTTCATTGTTCTGAATTCAATTTTCAGATTTATTTATTTAATGTTCAATCAAACCTAGAAAGATAAATGTGTTTAGTGATGATGTAGGGTTTTCCAATGGCTCTTCAATGGAATATATGCCTAATTTTTACCACCTATAATCAACTCTTATCGACTCCAAGAAAGATTTCAATTTGACCACGAAAGATTTAATCAAAAGTGAACACAATTTGCAATATTTTCAATGCCCTTTCATCGGTCACTAAGTAGGTTCCATGTAATCTAGGTATTGGGCATAATATTAAAGAGGTTATGAAGTATTTATTTAAAATAAAATGGATATACCCTATAGTACTTCGGATAATATCTCCAATGAGCCCTCATTTTCCCAATTTTGGGCTTGACATATGCGTGATATAGGATGTGTGCAAGTTGCACATCTCCTAGGGGAAATTTTTCATTATTATGAATTCAATTTTCAGATTTATTTATTTAATGAAACAAACCTAGAAAGAAAAATGTGTTTGGTGATGATGCAGGGCTTTCCAATTGAATATATGCCTAATTTTTACCACCTATCATCAAGAACAACCTTTCACAAAATAATGATTATTTTCAATCCAATAGTTTGAAAGCAAAGCTTTGAAGTTTAATATGTGTTATTGTTTGGTACCAAAACAAAAAGTTATATTTTCTAGGTTGTAGTTTACCACACGATATTTTTTATGACATATCATTTTCCTTGTCATGTGATCGAATGACCCATTTAGAGCCTTTGCAAGTCCCTGAATAGGTCTGGGAAACATACATACTCGAACTTCTGGGTAGGAAAATTAGGTGTTAGCAATAGGGAATCAAATTTTGGGATAATGGCCTTGAAGTACTCATCGATACCTTTCCAAATATTCCTCTTTTGATCCATTCCAACACCATATGATAAAATGAAAACCTTCAAAAGTTATGGTACTTGTGACCCCTGTGATTGATCGATGTTTAGTAGTAGATTTTCTCGGTTAAAACAAGGGCATTGCTAGTGTCAAATCAAATTTCTAATCAACTAGTTGAATAGAGCTAGTTGAGACCTTTCCAGTGGTGTGCTCCATGTCTCATTTTTACTCCATATGTCCTTAGACTGAAATTGATACTTTTCAAGGATAAATCAAATAAAAATGGACTAAGGTGCATTAAATGCTAATCTGGCACAATTTCCAAAAAAAAATAAAATATTAAAAAGTAAAAAGAAATTTTCTAAATGTTTTGGACAAGCCACACATGCTTAAGATGGAAAAAATAAAAATAAATAAAAAACAAAGGCTTGTATGAAAGGCCTCTTTCTCCTCCACAATTGTTGGGCCCTTAATTTTAATGGAGGACACAAAAGAAAATCAACACATATAGAGATCAAAGGTGTGCCACAAGGAATGAGGACCACTAGTGACAGTAAGGAGCATTATAGATCATGGGAGACTAAAAATAAAATATTAAGCATCACTTCAAGTGACTGATTAGGAGAGTGGTGGAAGATTAAATACACTTGGGCAAAGTTGGAGAAGATATCAACTAGTTCATAAAGGAAGAATTGGGAGTAAGCTAATAGGCTTTTGGAGTTTGAATGAGTCCTCCCACCTACAAGTGCAATTGTATAAATGTAAGAGATTTTCCTATTTGGGGGTTGGATATGGAATACAAATGGGTTGGGTAGAAGTTGTGGAATATTATATAATGTTTCAAATACTTCCTTTTGTTATGGCCTAGTTAATGAAGATGTGTTTTGTAGTGGTGTATTGGTTTGTGTTGGAGATGAATGGAATGAGGCCCCCTTTTAAATTTTTGGTTTCCTTTAAGTTATATGGTGATGTTGTTCTTTACTTCCATTCCTTATATGTTTTTTTTTTTTAAATAAAAAGGTGGTACCTGTTATATTGACATGATCAAAATACAAGACTGTGTGTGATGCCAGCTGTCTCGCCTAAGCAGGAAACCGAGACAGCTGGGCATCCATGTCCAAAGGTGGCCCTGTAGCATAGTTGACAAAATTTAACAAAGATTTCTAGAGCGACGTCCTGCCCGAAGGAAACCAGGACTTATGGTCGCCAGCATGGAGCTGATTATTCTATCTATTACTAAGATAGCCTGAAAACTATCTAACATAAAGCTGAAAATGTAGCAACAACACCAAAACCTATACGAACCTCGAAGTCGAGCTGCCAGTGCTATATCTCTGAGTGCCTCCATCTAGCCGGGAAGGAGTAGGGGCACGCACATGTTGGACATTGTTTTTTGGACGATGCTCGAGAATGAGCAGCGAAAAACATATCTAGCCGCTGGTCCATGCACTCCAGGCAGAATGCTTGATCGTCCAGCTTGCTTCTGATTTCGAAAAGAAGGTTGAGGTATCCCCAATCCTCTGTTGAAGGCTGCTCCCAACGGTGGCTTTCCCTGGACTCCTCACTGACGGCCGCGTCTGCTACCCTTGCCCTGTGCTGATGGTGCTCTTGCTCGGCCTCTGTATTTTCTTTGGTGGGCTCGGGAGGAGCCTCCTCTACTACATAGCAAGGGGAGTCAGGCTCGGGAGGAGCCTCCTCTACTACATAGAAAATGGGGGGGTCTGGCTCATCCCCTGCGGGTTGTCTAGTGCAATACGAGCCAAGGCTCGAGCTCGGGTTTTGGTTAGTCAAAGCCACGGACATGGTGTGCCTGGAATGGCCTGGCGGGTTGGCTTGCGGGCTGACCTCTTCCTCTCGCTCCTTAGGAGGCAGACGTGATCTGGACCTCCTTCGTCGAGCAACGATTGCCATCGCCATCTCAAAATCCTTCTTTCGTCTGTGCTTGGACTCCGCTGCATACCAGGCAGCGCCTTGTCGCGGTTTCCCTCGAATACGAGGCATGGCGGAGTCCCTATGGAAGATTCGAATGCCGCCTATGTGTGTCCAATTGCCCCGGAAGAGCGTGGCTGCTGAATGTTGTTGCTGTGCGAGAGGGACTGGAAGGGGGCTGCTTCTTCTCGGGTGAGGCTGAGAGCTGGAGACCCTCCAAACCAAATTGCTAATAGGTGCTGCAACCCAGAGAATGAACGTTATAAACACCACACTTGCCATATCCCGGGCATTAATCTGCTCCATTAAACGCTGCGCGTTAGTGCTCTGCTGCTGAGTACCCTTTGCTTGCGCGAGGGGCGTCTTCGGTATACCTCTCCTGCTGCAAGTCATGTGGGGCAAATGTGCGAGGCAAGGCGAGCTGGTGGATGCATTAACGCAGCGTCCTGGCTCTGCCCACGTGGCTCTATCGCCGCTCTTATCACCCCATCCGGGGAATGGAGATCCCTGTTGGCCAAAGCTTGACAACAAGTAAGGAGCTCGGTATCTGGTGAGCCCTGCCCTTCCCAGCATATGTGTTCCTTCCCCTGTTCCACTGCCTCATTTGCTAAGCGATCAACCACTTTATTCGCCTCTCGCTTTACGTGGAAAGTGGTGATGGTGAGGTGCGGCTGCAGGTGTTGGCTGAAGTCTGCTAGTAGTCCATGTAATCGCCAGCTTGGAGAGATTTTTTCAGGGTCACATCCATGGAGGATTCTGGTGATTAATCTTATGATGATTTGGGAGTCCCCTTCCAGGATGATCCTTTGATGGACTTTGTCAATAGCTGTTTGTAGTCCTCGCAGGAGTCCTGTAAGTTCAGCCACATTGTTGGTTGTGTCCCCGATATATTCTGCGTCCAGATTGAGGATTGCTCCACTTGAGTCCCTAACAACTGCCCCGTATCCAGCTGATCCTGGGTTACCCCTGGAGGCTCCATCAAAATTGACCTTGACGAAGTGTGTTGGCGGTGGAGTCCAGGTGTTTGGGCTGGTGGGTTGGCGTTTCTGGCATCTTGCTGTCAGATGGTTGCGCAGGCTGGGCTACCAGTTTTGTAGGACTAGCTGCTCGTCAGGGTTGCACTGCCAATCTGTCTCTTACCAGGATTTTCTCCTGACTGTTTCGCTTATTTGGGCTTTGATCTTTGTCCAAGTGACTTCAGGGAGGGAGGTCTGAGAGAGAAAAATGCGCTGGTTGCGTTCCTTCTAGATTTTCCAGAGGGTGAATCCTGGCAGCAGATTCCAAATGAAATTCAGAATGGGATTGTTGAAGGAGATGCTGTCCCATTTTTCGATCATGCAATTGATGCTGCTTCAGTTTCGATTTGATTTGCGCATAATTTTCACCCCATAGTCCCAGATCTGTTGACTATAGTGGCAGCTATTGAAGAGATGTTCTTTTCTTTCCTCTTGTAGCGAGCAAAGAACGCAAATTGACGGTCCGATGAATCCCCTTTTCCTTAGATTGTCCCAGGTTAGATCTCTGTTGTGCACTAGTAGCCATAGAAAGGTAGAGATCTTCGGCCATAGCGCTGAACTCCAGACTTTGTTCCATATCGGCTCCTTTCTTGAATTATGTTGGTGAGCTTGCAATGAGTAAGCCTCCTTAATAGTGAAAGTGCCCGTTGTGGTGTATCCCCACCTCAGGCTATCCGGTCCATTCCTGCAAAGAATTTTCCTTTTAGTGGCTTGTGATTGCCAGCTTCTCAGGTCGAGAGCTTCGGGTGCCCCCAGCTCTTGATGGGAAGTCTTCCACTGGCGCCACCTTTGCTGCGGAGTTTGTGACACCCATAGCTCTTTGACCTTTGGAAGGGTGTGTTGGTGGAGGGTCCTTTTGAGCGCAGCTAGCTCATCAATTGTCTCCAACGGCTTGAGCTGCTGCCAAGAGTCTTTCCAGAAGAGGGCGCTTCCGCCTTCTCGTAGCTCCCAGAATGCGTGCTGTTGTACCAGAGTTCGGTTCAGCCAGGCTGTGTTCCAGACGTTGGAGCCCTGGATGTGGTCGTTGTGTCGAATTAGCTGATCTTCCGGTGTGTGTGGGGCATATTTTCTTTTCCATAGTTGTGCCCAGGCTGATGTTGGGTTTTTCAGCCATCTCCACCAGATTTTAGCTCCCATTGTTTGGTTCAGCTTGCCTGGATCCCGGAGCCCCAGACCACCTTGATTTTTCGGCATGCAAAGCTTGTCCCAATTGACTAGTGCCCATTTCTTATTTGGTTGGTTTCCACTCCAGACAAAATTTTGCTGGAGGGTTTTGATAGCTCTGATGACTTTTTTGGGAGCCGCTAGAGAAGTGAAAAGGTAGGTGGGTAGTGCTTGCAGAACTGATTTGAGAAGTACCAGCCTGGAGGCAATATTCAGAGGTCTGAAAGTCCAGTTGCGAAGTTTGTTAGAGATGGAGAGAAGGAGGCTGTCCCAGGAGATGTTGGAGGCTGTCGCTCCAGTGAGAGGTACCCCAAGATAGTTGGACGGGAGGGAGCTCCTAGGTATCCCCAAAAGTTGAGAAATGTGCCTTTGGACAGGGGGCGGGTTGTTAAAGAAGTAAAGTTTGGACTTGTCCAGATTGAGCGCCATGCCAGAGGCCTCGGAGAAATCTGAAAGGATAGAGTTGAGCTTTGTGGCCTCCTGGACAGTGGGAGAGTTCAGAAGAAGGGTATCATCCACAAATTGGCTGTGCGAGGGTGCAGTTTGGATGTTGTGCAGTGGTAGGCCTTTGAGAGAGCCGTTGATGATAGAAGCTTTGATATAGCGCTCCAACCCTTCCGCTAGGAGAACAAACAGAAAAGGGGAGAGAGGGTCCCCCTGCCAGATTCCTCTAGTTGGCGAGAAAGGTTTTGAAGGCACACCATTCACGAGGATAGAAAAGAAGGCGGATGAGGTGAGGTTCATAACCCAACTTATCCAAGTTTGGTCAAAGCCAAAGGAGTTTAGGACTGCTCTAATATACTGCCAGCTGGCCCTATCAAAAGCTTTTGAAAGATCAAGTTTGATAAGCATACCTGGAGTTCTGGAGGATTTGAGGGAGTGTATGATCTCGTGAGCCAGAATGACGCTGTCSATGATCTGGCGTCCTTCTACGTACCCTRACTRTTCTTTGGAGATAAGGAACRRCAGGATGGGCTTGAGCYTGGCTRCGATGACCTTTGTTATAAMTTTGTAGATGACGTTGCACAGTGCTATTGGTCTGAAATGTTTGGGATTGGTGACTCTTTCTTCCTTCGGAATGAGGKTGAGGAAGGTGKCATTGAGAGCTGGTAATACCAGGCCTGAGGCTCGTGACTCTTMTACTKCTTCCCACAYGTCCTTTTTGACCAGATCCCAGCAGTGGTRWAAGAAATCAACGGTGAATCCATCCGGGCCTGGGGCTTTCCCTGYTGACATGTCTTTTACTACTTGGGCGACCTCTTCTTGCGTTATGGGTCGAGTTAGGGCAGCGTTCTGTTCTGGAGTGACAAGTGTCGAAATGTGTTCGGTTACCCATCTGATAGCYGCCGTTTTKTCCTGCTGGGGTTCAGTGAGGAGGTCTTGGTAATACGTGAGTAGTTCCTCCTCTATTTTGGTGTGTTCCCGGGTTAGGTTGCCCTGGTTGTCCTCTAGATGAGTGATCTTGTTGATGTGCCTTCTGTGCATCATGGATCTGTGGAAAAACTTTGTGTTTTTTTCTCCTTCTTTGAGCCATTGCACCCTTGATTTCTTCTTCCAAAGGATTTCCTCTTGTTTCCTTCATTCCTCTAGCTGTACCTGAAGCTGCTCTTCCTCCTGCATTAGTACAATAGTTCTTGCTCCCGATATGAAAGTTTTTTGAATCCCTTCCAGCTTGTTCTCTATGTCCTTTATGCTCTGTAGTATATTGACAAAGCTGTTCTTATTCCGGTATTTGACGCTCTGCTTGAAGTTTTTTAATCTCTGCTGAAGCCTGTACATGCAAGAGCCGTGGTCTATGGCCGCCTGTTCCCACCATGATTTGGCTAGCCTTTGTAAGTCCAGGTGTGCTAGCCAGAACTTCTCAAAACGGAAGGGATTGTATCTGGGGGGTTCTCCCAAATCCATTTGTAGCGCCAAGGACCAGTGATCAGATCCTGCTTTTGGGAGGATTAAGCTTTCTAGATGAGATCCGGAATCCAGAATGTCTTCAGTTACCAGGAAGCGATCGAGTCGACAAGCTATGTGTTGGTTACCTGATCTGCGATTGGACCAAGTGAAGGTGCCATTGCTGTTCTCAATATCTACTAATTTTAGCTGATCAATGAGAGCTTTAAACTTACCACTATCCTGCTCAAGTCGTTTGAGGCCTCCGGTCTTTTCCTCCAGTGTCAGGATCATGTTGAAGTCGCCTCCTAGGATCCATTTCGGGGTTGCCACCAGGGTTTTGATCAGCGCGAGTGACTGCATGAATTTATCTTTGTCCTGATGGTTGTGTGGCCCATAGAAATTTGTTATGGCTCCTCCTGATTGGTGCCTAAGACTTCAAAGTGGGTAGTTATTGTTCCAACTGTTGTGAAGGCCTTACTGATAGTCACATTGGCTAGGTTCCATAAGATGGCTAGGCCACCTGAAGCTCTTGAAGAGTCGGTTGTGATGGAGCTACATTCTCGCCATATACGCTGAGATATTGTGTCGACTTCTGCTCCT
>JASDQU010101618.1:112666-132849 GCA_032191745.1 Picea mariana | reverse complement strand
TTCCAATTGAGCTTGTGGTGAATATCAATTCCAAGATATTTGTATGAAGTCACTTCCTCCAAGTTGTTGTTGTCATATACAAAGGTATCATAAGGGATCTTATTGGATTTAATAATCATGACCTTAGTCTTATCAGTATTAACAGTCATACCCATATTGGAAGAAAAATCCTTGAGGATTCTTAGTTGGTTTTCAAGATCATGGGAACTCCTTATCATAAGAACGATTTCATCAGCATAAATAAGAATATTGATGACTATACCAGTGAGAGTAGGGCCGACACAACCTTCTTTTTCCAATAAACTAGGACATTGTTTAAAATAAACTAGGTTATTTCTTTCTTAAATATCTAGATAATCAATAACAGAAACTTCTTTGAACTTTGTTCTTTTTCTCTGTGATATCACTATCTCTTGAAATCTTGTCCACGGTTAGATTAGAGGAAGAATCCAAGATCAAACAAAACATACAATTGAACTAAGGACAACCAGTCGACAGATCTAGAAATGACTCGCTAGGCGTCGATGGCTCTATTGGTTGGTAGGCCATGTAATGTGTATTGATTTTCCCTAAAGGTACCGTTCATTATAGCTCTACACATAATTCCTTTTCTATAATTTATACTTGTAATTAGCATAGCTCAATGAGAACTCAGTGGTACTAGTACATCACCCAGTAAATCCTTGGAAGCTCATATTTTATGGTACAAAATAAATATCATTTATAATGATCTTGAACCTGAGATGTATAAAATAATAAAATAAAATAAAATTATTTTTATAATAATAATTTTATAAAATAATTAAATAATCTTATACTTTTTATACTTTTTACTTTTCAAACGAATTGGGTTGGGTTGGTTTCTTTCACAAACGATTGCAAGAAAGGAAAATAACGACGAATATTCTGGCCACAGAAACAATCATTTCTTAGTATGCTTTCGATAAATTGCCATGGGGCTCCAATGTTTGATGTTTTGGTATTCAAGTTGCTCATTGAGCGAACACCATTGATGGAAACGACAATAAAAGAATTGAATACACACCTCGATGCATAAAATATTTTAATAATGGCCAATGAAATTAAGAAAATCCGACCCAACTTATATTAAGAGTCTAATCTCCATTTCCACGGGAAGGGATTGATTGAGTATATTTTTCTAATACCCTTATGTATTACGTTTCATCAGTAAAGCAGATTAGACATAGGAAAAATAAAAAGAAAATTTGCACTAGTCTTTGTTTCTATAAATCTCCCATTTAACTAATTTGTAATTGTATTAACGAAAATGAATGGGGAAATGGGAATTGGAATTCAAGGGCAATAAAGGGTGGAAATATGAGGTGGTGGAGTGTATGCAGGTGGCAATATTGCGTGGAATGGTTGTTGTGTTGGCCTCTTATGACTTGTGAAAAGTTTTCATAGCATAATGTCTATACATAATCATGCTTTTACAGGGATCCTTTCGATGGGGAGTCTCCAGACCTGGGTGTGTAAATATGAAATTGGGTGGGATGCTTAAAGATGTTTTTTTGGGTCGAGTTGTAGGATCGAGCTTCTATAAGAGGTGTTGTCCCTCTAGCAGACGACATAGATCTATTACAGTGATCAAATATCTAGATTGGTTGCTGGAAAGATGGATCACTGAACTTAGAACTAGAGAGACCGGTCTCAATGTTGGAACTACAGACAAGGTACTTACAAACACCCCCATTTCTGCATTAGAAAATTTTCATGATTTTCAGCATCATCAAAATGTCTATTGTTTTCCCTTTCTATAATTATGTATTGTATTTTTATGAAACTAAGAATTATGATAGCTAGAACATAGCAAGAATACATACTCAGATCCCTCAGTGACCCTAATTATGCCCTTGCCTTGATCAATTCCACCTAAGAAGATTGCTTTGACCTCCAAGGTTTGTGCCTACAAACCCTATAGTACCAACCCTTGTTATTCTCCAAGAAAGGCGCAAACCCTATAGTACCAACCCTTGTTATTCTCCAAGAATTTATTTCATTTGATGCTTGTTTTTGGTAATGTACAAGAATGGGATGAACTATGATAAGTACGTTTTCCATCTCATGTTTATTATAAGAAAATAAAATGATATATATTACAATGATATGAAATGATACCTGATATAAGGAAACTACTTTCAGAAAGATTGCATCTCCAACATGTATCACAGAACACCTTCCCACAATCAAGAAAAATTTAGAAGCTTTGGAGGCAACCAATTTGACTCAAGTAATTCAATTTGATGATTTGCATCTTTCCAATTTTTCATAAACATCTAAGTTAAAAGAACTACTTGTTGTTAGTGGGTACAAAATTCAATTTCTGTAATCAAAATTAAAATGGTCATTGTAGGTACAAAATTCAAGTTATGTAATCAAAATTAAAATGGTCATTGTAGAAAATGTTGCAAGCACTTCATACATTGTAAATATTGAGTCACGGAAAAGAAGTTGTAAAGAGCATTAAAATTCATTTAGTGTAATTAATGTTGAAAGAACATTAAAATGCATTTAGTGTAACTAACGTTGAAACATGTTGGACAATCAGAAGCATTATGAGCATGGTTTGAGCAATATAATTAAACTTGTGAGATTATTGAAATAAAGTGAGTAGGAAGATACATAATGTTCAGTATCTAAGTAAAGTGTTTAGAGTAAGAAACCATGAAATGTTCAATATCAAATGGTTCGTGTGTCTGTCTTAATTGCATGTTCTAACTACATGTGTTTGGAGACTAGTTGAAACCACTTAAGTGCCAAAGAATGTAAGCAACATGATAACAAAGTTCAGTGAGTACTCATTACAAGTCACGACAATATTATTGATGCACTACCTATGCCATGTACTAAACAATTTCACAGTTACCTAATTGTATTGATTTTCTTACATACAAATGAAAAGAAAAACAATGAACAACTTGTCCATGGAAAGAATGATAACTAACACAACTACTACAAACAATAAGAAGTTACACATTGATTTTACATTTGGATAGAATCATCAATGTCTTGGTAAATTTCAATGTAAAGTTTCTACAATAATATCGTCCCACACTCCATCAAATAAAACATTGCAGAAGCTGAAAATGTAGGAAATAAATAACACTGGATTGAGTGGGAGAAAGAGTGGTCATTTACTTATCCATCTCTGGCATGTGAATCTATCAAGTTGTTGAGGAGGTTGATGAATAGAGGACCCAACGTTTATGTGTTGCTTCTCCTCTATGAGGCTTCAACTTGCGTCTCCTATGTTACGCTTCGACTTGCGTCTCCTATGTTTTTATTCAAGTTAGACCAAAATTCATTCATAGAATCATAAAGTATATTAACTTTCCAAATACTTGTTCTCATTGCTAGAGTCTTGACCATAGCATCAAGTATTTCCCCTTTCTATCCAAGGTTAACTTGTTTGGCACTCCTTCAATTTCTACCACAATTAATCAATCCCAAAAGGCCTCACCCTCTATTGATTGTGAAGGTTGGATTTGTGTGGTCAAAAAGGACAACAAAGGAATTTTGAATTCCAAGAATGCACCTAAAATAATGGTTGTTCTAGGTTGGCTCAATCCAAGCCTGCATATATAATTATAGGAAAGAACTTGATGGCTCCTCTTAGGATACTTCCTCATGTTGGGGGGTAGTTGAAGGGATTAATCTCCTCCTCGAAGGTTGGATGCACAAACCATTAATGAGATTGAAGATGTATAGATAATACCAAATAAAAACACCCTTGATAGATAGATAATGCATTCACTTGAGAAGAAATATGTTTGATTCCAAAGCCTTATCAAAATATGAATGGTAAGGATGGTGAGGAGATGGCCATGTTTGTGGAATGTTCCTAGTGAAGGTTCTATTATAGAATGTGTGGGGTCTTATAGACCCAATCAAGAAGACCATGGTTCGTAGACTTTGTTCAATGGTTTGATAGTCAAATGTTCTATATATATATATGAAGTGAAAGTGAATGGTTTTAAATTGAGAACAACCTTGCATTATATTTGTCTTCGTGCCACTTTATTTCATACTTTGAATCAAAAGGTAGAGGGAGCTAGCCACACCAATCTCACATAAATCCTCATTTTGAATAATTTCTCATGGGGTATATTTGTCCAAAAGAGTGATGTGGTTTCTTCTGGATCTTGATTGCACAGTTCCCTACATTTCCAACCTGTATTATCCTAATGAAGAGTAGAGCATAGCTATGCGGGATTGGTTAAATAAATAACTCCTCGAAGTTGATTGGTTGTTGTGTGGATACTTCAACAATGTGGAGTATTGTGATGATTAGATTGGGGTAATATCTATTTACATATCTTAGAGGGAACATACAACTTGGAATGGTCTTAAGGCCTAACTTGGCCTCTATCATCCCAACAATTATAGGAATTCATAGTCTTATAAGTTATTGTTCACTTGGTCTAATCTCATGGTTGGAGTGAATGAGTTGTGAAGCATCTTAACAAATTTACGCGAAGGGAACATAATATTTTCTTTATGGAATGTGGAGGGGGTATACAAGTATAAGTGTTGGTGGGACTTACCCTTTTTTTACCATAAACCCATTGTTTTCACCATATCCTAGAGAGTGGATACCAAAGTCTAGATACCTACTATGTCTCCCATTTACAACACCTAGTGTGCATCCAAGATGTTAAGAGGAATAGTAAATTGTAGCCCAAGCCATGAGAGAAATATGGATGCATTTGGTGGTGCAATGACACTATAAAGACATCGATCTATGTGTCAAACCCCAATGCCTAATATCACTATACACTCCCTACAAGGATTTTTGTTGATCTTTTGTTTATGATGGCCTTAAGCATCGAACCGTCTTAGGTTACTATGTAGGTAGAGTCCCTCTTGATTCTATCATTAGCCTAGGTTAAGGAAACTTGGGAACCCTATGGTTGGATTTGCATGACTACTAGGTTCCTTAAATTGAGCTCTTTACTTTTTATTCAAGGAAAAACATCATTCCTTGAGGTGGTTAGGCATGGCCCATTGACGTGCCACAATACCACTCTGGTTTTATCCAATTGGTATGAAAAATTCTCAATAGATGAAGTTTCTCAACTTTATCATCACCTATGAACATGTGTAGTGGCATTTCATCCTAGCCATGTGGCATGCTTTAGTGCTTGTCCATTTATTTGTTTGATTCCTCATGATTCTTTTCTATGGTCCTTCAACTTGCATGCTAGTTTATTGGATTTTATTGTACAAGTGAAGATAATAAAATAAAATGCATGCAAATATGTTTGCGATATTAAATAATGTTATTGATAGCAACTCTAACTAAAAGTACTACTTGTTGCTAAGAGTGTTAAATGTAATGGACATAATTCATTAGTGTGATAAGTTGTGGTTGATCCAAAAATCAAATTTTGGTACAATGTGGTATTTTTCATTTCCCTAGTTTTCTAAGACAATAGAAGGGTTTCTTTAGCCAAATACTCAAAGACCAATTTAAAATAGGAAGATGGTATGAGTCATCATCATCATGGTTTTTCCACATCAAATAGTATCAAAGGGAGAGATTCATTGGGAATTTAAACTATAAAGTGACTTATTAGATAGTAGGAGAGCATCATTCGTTAGTGAAGTTCATCTCAATTAGGTCAAAGTGCGATATGGTGTTTTTGTTTCCTTATTAGTTAGGCTTCACCTACAAAAGTTGAGTTAGTATTTCTAGTTGAGTTTGAGATTGATAGTTTTTCCTAGCACACTATCTCCTTCACGAAATGTTCATGATAGCCACTGAGGTCAGATAACACAACAATATATCATTGGCACCTAGTTGGACTCAATCCAACCTTATTTGACTCAATTTAGGCACCCATGATTTTGATCTTTGGGAAGGCCATCCCCAAATTAATTTTGACATATGAAACCCTCCCATATTAAAAAAGTACATGTTCAAGTTGACCAAGCAAGATTTCATCAAAAGTGAATACAAATTGAAAAATTTCCGATGCCCTTTCACCGATCACTAAGTAGGTTCCACGTAAGCTAGGTATTGACCACAATATACAAGAGATTATGAAGTATTATTTAAACTAAAATGGATATACCCTATAGTAATTGTGAAAATATTTCCAATGAGACCTCATTTTCCCAATTATGGGATTGACATGTGCCCAATCTAGTATGTGCACAAGTTTCACATCTCCCATGGGACAAATTTCATTGTTCTGAATTCAATTTTCAGATTTATTTATTTAATGTTCAATCAAACCTAGAAAGATAAATGTGTTTAGTGATGATGTAGGGTTTTCCAATAGCTCTTCAATGGAATATATGCCTAATTGTTACCACCTATAATCAACTCTTATCGACTCCAATAAATATTTTAAGTTGAGCACGAAATATTTAATCAAAAGTGAGCACAATTTGCAAAATTTTCAATGCCCTTTCATTGGTCACTAAGTAGGTTCCATGTAATCTAGGTATTGGGCATAATATAAAAGAGGTTATGAAGTATTTATTTAAAATAAAATGGATATACCCTATAGTAATTCGGATAATATTTCCAATGAGCGCTCATTTTCCCAATTTTGGGCTTGACATATGCGTGATCTAGGATGTGTGCAAGTTGCACATCTCCTAGGGGAAAATTTTCATTATTATGAATTCAATTTTCAGATTTATTTATTTAATGAAACAAACCTAGAAAGAAAAATGTGTTTGGGGATGATGTAGGGCTTTCCAATTGAATATATGCCTAATTTTTACCACCTATCATCAAGAACAACCTTTCACAAAATAATGATTATTTTCAAGCTAGTAGATTGAAAGAAAAGCTTTGAAGTTTAATATGTGTTATTGTTTGGTACCAAAACAAAAAGTTATATTTTCTAGGTTGTAGTTTACCACACGATATTTTTGATGACATAACATTTTCCTTGTCATGTGATAGAATGACCCATTTAGAGCCTTTGCAAGTCCCTGAATAGGTCTGGGAAACATACATACTCGAACTTCTGGGTAGGAAAACTAGGTGTTAGCAACAGGGAATCAAATTTTTGGATAATGGCATTGAAGTACTCATTGATACCTTTCCAAATATTTCTCTTTTGATCCATTCCAACACCATATGATCAAATGAAAACCTTCAAAATTTATGGTACTTGTGACCCCTGTGATTGATCGATGTTTAGTAGTAGATTTTCTCAGTTAAAACAAGGGCATTGCTAGTGTCGAATCAAATTTCTAATCAACTAGTTGAATAGAGCTAGTTGAGACCTTTCCAATGGTGTGCTCCATGTCTCATTTTTACTCCATATGGCCATGGACTGAAATTGATACTTTTCAAGGATAAATCAGATAAAAATGGACTAAGGTGCATTAAATGCTAATCTTGCACATTTTCCAAAAAGAAAAATAAAAATATTAAAAAGTAAAAAGAAATTTTCTAAATGTTTTGGACAAGCCACACATGCTTAAGATGAAAAAAATAAAAATAAATAAAAAACAAAGGCTCATATGAAAGGCCTCTTTCTCCTCCACAATTGTTGGGCCCTTAATTTTAATGGACGACACAAAAGAAAATTAGCACATATAGAGATCAAAGGTGTGCCACAAGGAATGAGGACCACTAGTGACAATACGGAGCATTATATATCATGGGAGACTAGAAATTAAATATTAAGCATCACTTCAAGTGACTGAATAGGAGAGTGGTGGAAGATTAAAGACACTTGGGAAAAGTTGGAGAAGATATCAACTAGTTCATAAAGGAAGAATTGGGAGTAAGCTAATAGGCTTTTGGAGTTTGAATGAGTCCTCCCACCTACAAGCGCAATTGTATAAATGTAAAGGATTTTCCTATTTGGGGGTTGGATATGGGATAAAAGTGGGTTGGGTAGAGGTTGTGGAATATTATATAATGTTTCGAATACTTCCTTTTGTTACAACCTAGTTAATGAAGACGTGTTTTGTAGTGGTGTATTGGTTTGTGTTGGAGATGAATGGAATGAGGCCCCCTTTTAAATTTTTGGTTTCCTTTAAGTTATATGGTGATGTTGTTCTTTACTTCCATTCCTTATATGTTGTGTTACATGATAATATTCTATTTATTTAGATGTGTTGTGCTTATGTGAGATAAATGATGAACTAGATAATAGTTTTTTGTACCTAAATGGGTAGAAGGAAGTTGTGGTATAATGTTCAGAAGTCTGTAGTGTTAGGAAGTTGTGGTATAGAGATGGTTCACTAATGAACCAAGGAAAGATTGAGTTATGTTTAAACCAAGGAAAGCGTTAGTTAAGTCATTGACATTCTTAGACATCATGATATAATTGTATAACTCCTCAACTAGGTATGTATATTCTTAGGTTTCCATAGTTTCAGTCTGTACGTTCATAATGATATTATGAACGCTCCAAGACATCCTCAAGATATGTTCTTAGATATTGCGATGATGATTACAAACTATGCTTGATCAATGGATGATTCAACACCTGGTTCAACAACTCCCAGTGCAATAGTTAGTACCAACTTAACTTGTGGAGGTGGTGATTTGGTGACAATAGGTTCTAGAGTGGATTTGTGATCTGAAAATGATAAAGGCTTGTATTCTTGAAATATTTTCAAAGTTTTAGTTAAGTGTGCTTATGCAAAAGGATCAATTTGCAAACACAAATTTTAGAGAAAATTACACATTCAAGATGCAGATAATAACCAGCAAATAGTAGTGAATAGGAAACACATAACACAACAAATGATAAAGGAGTTCACCCCTCTCTTGGGCTACATCTCCTGGTCCAGCTTCCAATGGATCTTTAATATTATTTTCTCAAAGTGATAAAATATGTGCTTTACAATGCTCAAAATGCCAAATATATGGCTCCAATGGCTTCAGAACGTCCAAAAACCCCTAGCTAGGATTTTTCTGCACGTGATTTGGCCAAAAATTGAAGAAGATAGGCTTCCTGGAAGTTTCCCCTTCAAACTTGCTATCTCTGGTTCGCCAAAATGCACCTCTGTGTGTCCAACCTAGCCTCTTCGCATTTTTTTGTGCTTAAACCTAGCACCACACACATAACCGCAAAATGCATGCAACTGTAGAATGGTTAGGGAACCTAGCCCCCTAACCGCAAAGTCATTGAGCGCATGGACCATGTGACCGCATCCCCCGCACACAAAAGGGCTAAGTTCCAAGCGTATGGGAAAGTGACAAGTGTCTAGGCGCACGGGGCTTTGAAACCATTTGAAACGTGTGTGCAATTTATTAGGTGTGGTCACATGGTTATCCGCATATGAATGGGGGTTGGGGCTAAGCCCTAGCTCGGACCGCACCCAAACCATACCACAACTCAAATTTAAATATAAATGAACCCATATATATAATAAGAAACATAGCGTGAGTTATTGGTAACCCACACCATGTGAAGGCACTCCACCATGGTGGGAGGTCCGGGGTTCAATCCCCACAGACTCCATATAATTTTAACAACCAAATTTAATACGGTGCCACGTGGCAGCCCAGGTCTGGGCCATGTGGCACCATCCCACTTGTCAAAAAATGTGCCACGTGTCGATAAATGATTTGACCTCATAACTGCCAACTGTCTGCCAACTCAGCACCTACCACGTTAGTGTATGACCTTGCCAACTCAGCACCTGGCACGTCAGCATATGACCCTGCCACGTCAGCAACTATACGGACTATACAGTCAGCAAATTTTTCCCTGTTTGGCAAATTGAACAGAACGTGATATCTCACTCATCCAATTTCTGTTTGAACCCGTTTGAATTGTGCTGGGTTTGTGACAACGAGGCCTACACACCCGTTCGATTTGAAGTGATTCTGAGCACTTTGAATTTTGAGCAAAATTTGATCCCCTGGATCACACCTCCCCATTGGAAAGATTTTGGACCTCCAAAAGTCTACTTTCAGTCTATCTGAAGATGAGGGTATAGTTCCCTCACCTTCCCAATCTCAATCCACTTGGCTTTGCTTGGATTTGTGCCTTTAAGACCAATTCAAAGATATTCCACATTTCCCCGTTTTGAAGTTCTCATCCTCTTGTCAAGGATTGTGTCTTCATGCAGTTCTGTAAGATATTCTGGTGAGAAATCATCTATAGAAGGAATTTGAACATGTTCTCCTTGATCATCAATAAAAAAAGGCTCATACAATTTCAAATTCTCAACATTGACAACTGCATACATTTGCATATAAGGAGGCAAATTCAAACGGAAGGCATTGTTACCAATCTTCTCAAGAATCTTGAAAGGACCATATCTAATTGGTTTCAGTTTTTTACCTTCTCCTTTAAGCCTCTTCTTACTAATGTAAAGCCAAACTTCATCTCCAACTTGGAAGCTGTGATCAACACGATGCTTGTCATGTCTTGTCTTGTACTTGGCTTGACTCTTTTCCAACTGTTCTTTTACCATTTGATGTATCGACTGAATTTGTTCAATGAACTTTTCTGCCCTATCAATGTCATATTGACCATCAATAGCAATATCCTTCCCAAATATAAAATCTAAAGGAGATTTGGGCAAATAGCCAAAACATGCTTCAAATGGCGATGTTTGAGTTGAAGAGTGCTTAGCTCGGTTGTAAGCTTGTTGAATGTAGTGTAAATGCTCATCCCAAAGTTTAGGATGCTTGCTGCAATAACCATGAAGAAGATGCACCACTATTCTATTGACCACTTCTGTTTGACCATCGGTTTGCGGATGAAAAGTTGTTCTCTTTTTCAGTTTGGTGTCCATGAGTGCCCATAAACTTGACCAAAAGTTCCTAATAAATCAAGAATCTCGATCAGAAATAATGGATTTAGGCAATCCAAAATGTACCCAAACATGCTGAAAGAACATTTGTGCCATTTTCTCAGTTGTAACCTGCTTCTTACAAGGCATCAAAATACACATTTTACTAAATCGATCAACCACAACATAAAGATAATCATGATTTTTTTTAGACATAGGTATACCTCCTACAAAGTCCATGGAAATACTTTCCCAAGGACGAGAAGGAACCGGAAGTGGAGTATACAAACCCAACTTTCTATTTCTAGGTTTTCTTGTAGCACATAACGAACATCCTCTAACATATCTTGAAACACTTTCATTCATTTTAGGCCAATAGCAGTACCTTTGCAAATTAGCCATCGTCTTGCCTACACCAAAGTGACCAGCAATAAGAGAAGAATGAGCTTCTCTTATTATGTTGATTCTTTCACCCTATGGAATACATAGCTTGCGAAGATGATACAAAATATTATCATGCACATGGTAATCCAATTCCACGACATGATTAGAATGACACAAAGTTGCATACACTTCTTTAAAATCAACATCTAAAGCATATTGTTCAACATAGCTCTCATGCATGATAGGACTATGCTTAAGAATAACTGAAGCACTAATAATAGGCCTTGAAAGCATATCAACAACTTTGTTATAAATGCCCTTTTTATACCTTATGAACAAGTGGAATTGTTGTAGAAAACCCATCCATCTGAAGTGCCTTGCTTGTTGCATCTTTGTTTGTGATTGTAAGTATTGCAATGGTTGATGATCCGTGTGAATGATGGTTTCTTTCCCCAACAAATAATGTTTCCATTTTTTCACACTTTGCACCAATGCATACAGCTCCTTATCATAAGTAGGATAGTTAATCAAGGCACCATTAAAATTTTCAGAATGAAAACAAATGGGCTTACCATGTTGTAACAAGACTACTCCCATTGCATAATTGCTTGCATCAGTTTGGATTTCAAAAGGTTGTCTCAAATTCGGAAGTGCAAGAACCGGGGCTGAACTGATTTTCTCCTTCAAAGTATCAAAAGCCTTTGTTGTTTGCCTCCCCATTGTAAAACTTGCTTGACTCTTGTCACTGCATGTAATGGAGCTGCAATTGAAGAAAAGTTAGCAATAAACTTTCTCCAATATTGGGTTGCTCCCAAAAAACTTCTTACCTCTGTCACATTGTTGGGCTTGGGCCACTCCAATATGACTTTGACCTTGGAGGGATCAATTTTCAGTTCTCCTCCACCAACAATATGCCCCAAGTAAATAAGTGAGGTTTTTCCAAACTCACATTTAGACATCTTCAAAAACAACTTTTCTTTTCTCAAAACATCTAAAACTTGCTTTACATGCATAACATGCTCTTCACGAGATTTGCTAAAACTCAAAATGTCATCCAAGTAGACAATAACACAATCATCAAGAAAAGGCCTTAAGACATCATTCATAACTCTCATGAAAGTAGCAGGAGCATTGCAAAGTCCAAAAGGCATCACCATCCACTCAAACAAACCTTGCTTTGTTTTGAAAGATGTCTTCCATGTGTCTCCTTCGACAATCCTAATCTGATGATATCCGCTTCTCAAATCCAACTTAGTAAAATACTTAGCATCTTTCAATTGATCAAGTAAATCATCAATTCTAGGAATAGGATAGTGATTCTTTACCGTAATCTTGTTCAAGGCCCTGAAATCTACACACATACGCCATGTACCATCTTTCTTTGGCACTAACACAATTGGAGATCCACATGGCGATGTGCTTGGCATGATGACCCCTTTGTCAAGCAACTCTTGGATTTGTTTTTTAATTTCAGCATTCTCCATGACTGACATCCTGTACATACCAATGTTTGAAAGAGGACAATCTTGCTGCAATTGTATTTCATGTTGGATACCCCTTCTTGGAGGTAATCCCTTTGGTTCATGAAACATCTCATCATATTGGTTAACAACCTCATATAGATCAGATTTCAACTTTGCATCACAACCTTGGAAAACTTCTTTTTCAACATTATCTTTGGGTTTAATCATCAAGAGAACAAAATTCTTACTAGCATTGACTAATCTCTTCATTTGTCCCACATTTACAAGTGACAAATTCATCTTCTTTGTATGTGCTCTAACAATGTACTCAACTCCATTTTTAAACAAGTGATACTTGTTCTCATGACGATGAAAGATGGATCTCCTATCATATAAGTATGGGCTTCCCAACACAATACCACATATATCCAAAGGAATAACATCAAGCTCTACCTCATCTATAAAATTTGCAGTGATGGCAAACCTAAGTCTACACCTTCTTGTCACCTGCAATTTAGCATTGTCACATATCCAACCTAGAGGATATGGTTTAGGATGTGGAATAGTTTCCAAATTTAATTTCTTGACAGTGTCTTCAAATATAAGGTTTGCTTGAGATCCAGTATCAAAAAGAGTATCTATCTTGGTATGCTTTGAAACAACCCTTATGTTAAAAAGTTTTATTCTTTCTTTTTCTTGTCGAGTTTCATTGAGATTACTATTACTTGAAGAACTAGTACTTGCAATAGAACCTTTACCTTGATAACCCATGGCTGTAATTTTTGTTTCATCACCCGAATCAGAACCTAAATCATGTTGTATGGTTGCAACAGTCTTTGGCTTCCCTTTGTTGCTGGACTTTTTGGGTCTTCTTTCAAGATGAAGTTTCCAACAATGGTCTTCATCATGGCCATCCTTTGAACAATGTTTGCATGCAAATTTTTCTCCCTCTTTCTTAACATAAGCATTTTTTTTTTCATTTCCCTTGAACTTCCTCTTTCCCTTGTCTCCATGACTGAAAGGCTTCTTGTTACCCTCATGAGTTTCATTCCTTCCTCTTGCTTCCAAATGAGTTGCCTGAACACAAAATTCATCTAGATTTGAAGGGTTAAACATGGGTATTGTATGTCTCAAGTAACTATGTAAAGCTCCAATGTATTTGAGTAAAGTTTCTTGAGAAGACAAATCTACTCCCAAAACCAAATCTCTTCTCCTAAATTCATGAGTAAAGCTTTGCACATTTTTTCCTTTAGCTTGTCTAAAATTTTGCCAATCCATAATAGCTTTCTACATATATGCTAATGGATAAAATTTCTTTTTAATTGCAACAATAAAATCATTCCAAGAGGTTAAAATTTTACCATGTTTTCTTCATGTCCTCTTGAGTCTTGGCTTCCCACCAAATGAGTGTTGCACTATCCAATCTTAAAGAAGCAAGTTGAATCTTAGTTTCATCATCTTGAATTCTTTGTATCCTACAATACACCTCAATCTGACGAATCCAATTATCTAATTTCTCAACATTTACCTCTCCATTGTACATTGGTAATTCAAATTTAATATCAAGCTTTAACAAAGGAATTTGAGGAGGAATTTTACCATGTCCCCTTGGAGAATTTGGAAGAGGTTGTGAACTGGTAGAAGAAGAGGAAGATGGAGGTGAGGGAGGTGGAGTAGCACCATTCCCTCCATTTCCTTTTGGAGTTTTATCACCACTGTCTCCTTTGTTCTTTGAAGGGTTGGAGCCTTCACCTTTCAACCTTGCATTCCTTTCTTCCATCAAGAATTTCATCATTTCTCTCATATCCATGAAAGCCTTTATGAGATCTTCATCTTCCGTAGGAAAATTTTCATGACTCTCTTCATGAGCCATACTTGGTGAATGCCTCCTTGAAGCTTGAGGTGATAGTATAATCTTTCTTCTTGAAGGATGAGAACTTGGCTCTACAAGTTAACCTTCTCCTCTTGTGAGTTTCAACCTTGTGATCATCAGAAAACAAACACTTGCAAATAATCAAGCCTTCAAAAACCTATGCTCTGATACCAACTTGATCTGAAAATGATAAAGGCTTGTATTCTTGAAATATTTGCAAAGTTTTATTTAAGTGTGCTTATGCAAAAGGATCAATTTGCAAACACAAATGTTAGATAAAATTACACATTCAATATGCAGATAATAACCATCAAATAACAGTGAATAATAAACACATAACACAACAAATGATAAAGGAGTTCACCCCTCTCTTGGGCTACATCTCTTGGTCCAACTTCCAATGGATCTTTTATATTATTTGCTCAAAGTGCTAAAATATGTGCTTTACAATGCTCAAAATGCCAAATATATGGCTCCAATGGCTTCAGAACGTCCAAAAACCCCCAGCTGGGATTTTTCGGCACCTGATTTGGCCAAAAATTGAAGAAGATAGGCTTCCTGGAAGTTTCCCCTTCAAACTTGATGTCTCTGGTTTGCCAAAATGCACCTCTGTGTGTCCAACCTAGCCTCTACGTGTTTTTCTGTGCTTAAACCTAGCACCACTCACATAACTGCAAAACGCACACAATTGTAGAATGGTTAGGGAACCTAGCCCCCTAACCACAAAGTCGTTGAGCGCATGGACCATGTGACCGCGTTCCCTGCACACAAAAGGGCTAAGTTCCAAGCGTATGGGCAAGTGACAAGTCTCCAGGAGTGCGGGGCTTTGAAACCATTTGAAATGCATGTGTAATTTATTAGGTGTGGTCACATGGTTATCCGCATATGAATGGGGGTTGGGGCTAAGCCCCAACCCGGACCGCGCCCAAACCATACCACAACTCAAATTTAAATATAAATGAACCCATATATATAATAGGAAACATAGCCTGGGTTATTGGTAACCCACACCATGCGAAGGCGCTCCACCATGGCAGGAGGTCCGGGGTTCGATCCCCATTGACTCCATATAATTTTAACAACCAAATTTAATACGGTGCCACATGGCAGCTCATGTCTGGGCCGCGTGGCACCATCCCACTTGTCAAAAAATGTGCCACGTGTCGATAAGTGATTTGACCTCATAACTGCCAACTATCTACCAACTCAACACCTGCCACATCAGCGTACGGCCTTGCCAACTCAGCACCTGCCACGTCAGCAACTGTACGGACTGTACAGTTAACAAATTTTTGCCTATTTGGCAAATTGAACAGAACGCGATATCTCACTCATCCAATGTCCGTTTGAACCTGTTCAAATTTCATTGGGTTCGTGACGACGAGGCCTATGCACCCGTTCGATTTTAAGCGATTCTAAGCACTTTGAATTTTGAGCAAAATTTGATCCCCTGGATCAATTTGTTACCAATTCCATTAAGAACCACAAATTTTTTGGTAAATCACATTCATGCATTTACTATCCATGTGAATATTTCAATCTTGTTTAAAGGTGTTCTACTTTCTCGTAGCTCTTTTTTACTAACCAATAAAGAAAATCTTGGTTTTATTTTTCCTTGCCATGGACTAGGGAAAGGAGGAACGTGTCAAGTATATGCTTGGGATTATGTTTTCCTTGGTTTTTTTTAGATGTACAATGCAATTGTGTTAGTAACATTTTATTTCAACTAGAAAATGCAGTCCAATGTTTGGGGTAGTAAAAGTGATCAGGGAGTGGTAACTCATATTATGGGATGACACTTTCCACATAGTTGCATTACTATTAACATATGGATTCGTGACTTTCTATTGGCACAAGCCTCTCAAGTGATCCAATCTTATGGTTCTTCATTATTTGCATATGGTATTTTATTTTTAGGCGCTCATTTTTCCATGGGACTTTAGTTGTAATGTTGTTATTCAACAATTGTGGGTACTAGTAAGAACTCATTGGATCTATCATTTGCACCATACAAAAATTGAAGGTTGCTCTTGCTATCTAGCCTAGATACTAGAGCATTGCACATGGATGTGTTGTAGGAGTAGCCCATTACCTTTTGGGCGGAATAGTCACAACATGGGCATTCTTCCTGGAAAGAATTATTGCAATAAGATAATGGCTAGGAGGATTTGAAAAGCATTATGGCATCAAGATTTCCAAAGTTCATCCAAGGCTTGGCCCAGGACCGAACTACTCACTGTATTTGGTCTGGTATTGCGACCGCACATGAATTTGAGAGTCATGATGATATTACTAAAGAACACCTTTATAATAAAAAAACTCTTTCCACTTTGGTCAATTTGCAATAATATTTCCATGGATCTCTTGTAATTTGTTCCATGTGGCTTGGCAAGGCAATTTTGAAGCATGGGTATGATATCCCTTACATGAAAGAGCCATTTCTCATGCAATTTGGGATCCTCATTTTGGTCAACCAACTATATAATCCTTTATCCAAGTAGATGTTCCCAGTCCAATCAATATTGCTTATTTTGGTGTTTATCAGTGGTGGTATACAATCAACTTACACACTAACGAAGATATTTATGTTTGAGCTATTTTTCCAATGAACTTGATATTATGGGTGTTTAAGAATCTCGCACTGATCTAAAAGAATCTTAGAATTTGATTATTTCAAGGGAGAGTAATATGATTATGACTAGTTCTTATTTATTTATTTAAATTAATTTTTAAATGCATTTTAGGATATCTTTGACTTTTTAATGTTGTTGTATATGGATAWATAGGTTTTGTAAATGATACTTTGTCTSATGTGAAGAAGCAAYGATTCATGTACYAATAAAGACATTTTGTAAAAATATAATTYAAAATCAYGAGTATATCAAAGTACCATGTCTTGATTTCGTATCAATTAAACAATATTCAACAAATAATGATGATGATGATGATGATGATTAACGTCCACTAAGACCGAAATGGTCTATCAGACCTTAAGAGGGTAAGTGATTACTTGTGATTATTTAGATCTTTGTTTATGTGATCGAAAAGCATTAAGAAAAGCTTTCCAAGATCACCATACTTTTGTTGAGTTAAGAGGTTAGGAAGGTTGGTAGTGTGATAAATATTTTGAAAATGAGATCTAATATGGGTATAGGCTAGACAATCTAAAAGAAAGTTTTTTTCATATTCAACCTTCTTAGTGTCACAAAGGTGACACACTCTTTCATCCCATGACATTTTAGGAATTGACCAATGCCCAGTTTCACTATGGAGCTCGTGATAATTTGTTCTTATCTTAGCAATTCTTATTTTTTTCTTTACACTTGGCAAAACAGATAGATAATTTTGATCTTCTAGATTAGGGTTGATTACATATTTATAATACCTTAATTTTCTTTTTCCCTCTAACTCTTTATCACACCACATTTTCTCCTTGAATTTTGATTTGACATTTTTTTTAATAGTATCTTTATTCTGCAAAATGGTTTCTTCCATGATTCCCCAATAGCTTAGCCAAGACTGAGCGTCTTTATGCCATCCTCTCTTGAGTCGATAGTGGTTATGACTTGATTTTGAAGCAATTTTAGGTAGCCTCTTGTCTTCCATGTTGTTTAACTTGTTCTTATACATTAAGTATCTAGTCATAGCCATGCTCTCAATGGGGGAGAGGCTTGTTGCTAAGAGGAGGATGGGATAGGGCGTGTTTCCTTTAATTTTGAGATTATAGGTTATAAAATTCTTTTGTATTTGCTATATCTTTCTCCAGGATTCACGAGAGATACTACAGCCCCAGACTTCACATCCATAAAGAATAACAGGTGTAACAAGAGTCTCAAATAGGAGTTTATTCTTATCCCAACTCCAAAGATCAATTGATTTATAATTTTTTTCAAGCCCATAATAATCTTTCCATCCCCCAATAATCCTTTTCTCAATGCTATAATTCCAATTGAGCTTGTGGTGAATATCAATTCCAAGATATTCGTATGAAGTCACTTCCTCCAAGTTGTTGTTGTCATATACAAAGGTATCATAAGGGATATTATTGGATTTAATAATCATGACCTTAGTCTTATTAGTATTAACAGTCATACCCATATTGGAGGAAAAATCCTTGAGGATTCTTAGTTGGTTTTAAAGATCATGGGAACTCCTTGCCATAAGAACGATATCATCATCATAAATAAGAAGATTGATGACTATACCAGTGAGAGTAGGGCCGACACAACCTGCTTTTTCCAAGCATTCTTCTAACTCGTCAATGTATATGCCAAAAAGGGTAGGGGACAAGGGACAACCTTGTTTGACTCTGATATTGCAGTTAATCTCTTTTGACTAGCCCCCAGTGTTTTTAAACTTAGCAATAACATTCTCATACATCCTTATTGCAACAACCCATAACTCGAGAGGCACTTTTATCTCTTCCAACCTATTCCAAAGGTTTTTCCTAGGAACCATGTCAAAATATTTTCTAAAGTCAACAAAACAACAAAAAATATTGGTTTTAGTATTGCGGAACTCCTCTGTAATGATCCTGAAGGTAACAAGATGGTCCACGGTTGAATGATATCTCCTAAATCCGGCATGGCCTTTAGCTCTTTTACCATGACTTTCTAGCCAAAGGCTAATCTTCTTTTCCAAAATAATTCCATAAAGCTTGGCTAAAATCGGGCTAATCATAATGGTCCTATAATTAGAGGGAATGTTTATATCCCCATTTTTAAAAATAGGAACAATGAGGCTTTGCGTCCAGGGTTTAGGGAAGCCCTGCTTGACTGCTAAATTGAAGAGCTTGTGTATGTGAGGGATAAGGATTGGCCCTTCGATTTTAAAAATTTCAGCTTGGTGGCCTTCAATGTCCTTAGCTTTTTCATTTGTGAGTCGCTTAACCCTGAACTCTATGTCATCTAAAGAAAAAACTTCTTCCTTTGTAGGGATAATAGGAATGGTATCCATGGAATTAGGGAACTCGTAAATACTTTTAAGGTAGGAATTCCAGGTCCTTAAGGGAATCCTATTATTTTCTTTAGTATTGTGCTTTAGAATTTGGCTCGAGAACTTCTTAGGATCCAACTTGTATAGTTTTGAAAGTTGCTCTTGCCTTTTATTGATATAGTATCTTTTTTCCCTTTTAATTAGGGCTTTGTACGCATTGATCTTATCGAGTTTTAAGAACTCATTAGAAGCATCCCTAATGGATTTCCTAGCAATTTTACATTCTTTATCATAACAAGGGTTGGTCGTTCTATTATTCTTGTTATAGGACACCTCGAAAGAGAACTTGTTAATAGAAGTGGAAAGGGTAGTTGTAAAATTATGATAGAGTTCTTCAATGTTGTCCTTATAAATTAGGAGGTTTAATTTACTATTTAAATCCTTTGATTATCAGATTCTCTTCAATGGTGCTCCTATGCATGGAAAATTTTAGAGTTAGGGTTAAAGGTTTATGATCACAGTCAGGCTCATGATCATTTAAAAGGTCAAAAGTTATTATTTGATACAAAATAATAATCACTCACTCTATGTAAGATTTTGACTCTACATGTGAATGAACCTCTCACTATGATCTTTTGACAAATATATTTTGTGGCATGTAGGTCACATTATAAGCCATCAAATTGAACTATATCAAATCAAATTGTAAATGCCTTAATCTCGTTCTATATTCATTTTTTGTGCATCAAATCATGTACCATACAGGAGGGTTCTTAAACCTA
>JASDQU010101618.1:44489-61501 GCA_032191745.1 Picea mariana | reverse complement strand
TGGTATACAATCAACTTACACACTAACGAAGATATTTATGTTTGAGCTATTTTCTTGCTATACTTTTTGTACCATATTTTCAATAGCGGGTATGTTACATCTATAACCTAAGTGGATACCAAGTGGTTCATGGTTCAAAAAAGTTGATTCTCTTCTCCATCATCATTTGTTAGGAATCTTCAGAGTCAGTTCTCTAGCTTGGACACGGAATTATGTTTGTATCCCTAAATCAACGAGAGGGCACATCAAATGGGATAATTTTTTGAATGTATTACCACATCCCCAAGGTTTAGGACCACTTTTCACATGTTAGTAGAATCTTTATGTTCAAAATCTGAATTCCATTAGTCATTTATTTGGTACCTCCCGGGGGGCAAGAACTACTATCTAACTCTTCATTGAGGATTCCATCCACAAACTCAAAGTTTATGGTAGATTGATATTGCTCATCAACATTAAGTTATTACATTTATTTTTTCTATTGTCGGTCATATGTATAGAACCAACTTTGGGATTGGTCGTATTATGAAAGATATTTTGGAGGCACATGTTCCTCTAAAAATCCTATTAAAACATGTACATAAGAGTTTTTATAAAATAATTTTCTTCATTTTCAATTATAACACAATTTTCTTCATTTTCAATGGACCTTGCTTTAATCTCTTTGAGGGTTATCACTTCCTTGGTACCTCAACACATGTATTATTTACCTACTTATGTATTCATAGCACAATAGTTCACAACCCAGTATGCATTATATACATCATCAATACATTGCCAATACATTGCCAGGCATTATATTATTTAAAAATAAGAATTTAATTTAAGCCGATGATGAGTCCCTACCATTGCTCCAATGTATTTGCTCAATTGTATCAACATTATTTGATTAAATTAAAATTTGACAATGAGATTTACGCTCCTGAAATAACGTATTGTTTTTATTTGATTAACATTCGAAAGTTACTTATTTGTGGACCCAAAAAACCAACAACCCAACCGCACAAATTTGAATTTTCTTTCTTTCTTAAGCTCAACATATTCAATGAACCTGACGGACCTAGCTATGATATGCGAGGATGCATGATTGGATAGATGCTTAATTAAATTAAATTAGTGAAAGTCCGAGGGATGACTAAAAATTATGCAATTTTATTTGGGATTGATATTGAAACAAGGTTGCATGGAAGCATATACTTGCCGCTATGTAGGAATTCAGAATGGGTAAATGGAAAGTGTTGAATGAGGATGCATAATACCAAAATTTGGTTAGCTTTGGAAAATGAAATAATTGATTATCCACCAATAATTAAAAGAATTATATATTTAAAATCTAAGAGATAGGAATTTGCATCATATCATCTTCCTTTCGACGTATTTGGTACCTCCTTTCATTGTATTTGGTACGTAATTCTTCCTTGACATATTTGGTATGCAATTTGTCATGTTCCCTGATGACTTCCACGTTCCAATAGGATACATAACTCTACAACAACTTTTTTATAAAACAATAGTGACTCAGTTTAACATAATCTAAGAGATATGAAATGAGAGATTTGAAATGTGTATTGATGCACATCCCTTTGGTACATGATAAGTATGTATATGGAAGGTGGCATTGAATGGGTTGCAGTTTCCACAAGTGTCGAATTCTTCCTAACAATATTTAACTTTTTTTGTTATGAGGCTCATATGTTAATTGGCGTTCATTTTGCCAATGAACTTCCTAACATTATTAATCATTTTTTTTTTGTTATGAGGCTCATATGTTAATTTCCATTCATTTTTCCGATGAACTTGATATTATGGGTGTTTAAGAATCTCGCACTGATCTAAAAGAATCTTAGAATTTGATGATTTCAAGGGAGAGTAATATGATTATGACTAGTTCTTATTTATTTATTTAAATTAATTTTTAAATGCATTTTAGGATATCTTTGACTTTTTAATGTTGTTGTATATGGATAAATAGGTTTTGTAAATGATACTTTGTCTGATGTGAAGAAGCAACGATTCATGTACCAATAAAGACATTTTGTAAAAATATAATTTAAAATCATGAGTATATCAAAGTACCATGTCTTGATTTCGTATCAATTAAACAATATTCAACAAATAATGATGATGATGATGATGATTAACGTCCACTAAGACCGAATTGGTCTATCAGACCTTAAGAGGGTAAGTGATTACTTGTGATTATTTAGAATTTTGTTTATGTGCTCAAAAAGCATTAAGAGAAGCTTTCCAAGATCACCATACTTTTGTTGAGTTAAGAGGTTAGGACGGTTGGTAGTGTGATAAATATTTTGAAAATGAGATCTAATATGGGTATAGGCTGGACAATCTAAGAGAAAGTTTTTTTCATATTCAACCTTCTTAGTGTCACAAAGGTGACACACTCTTTCATCCCATGACATTTTAGGAATTGACCAATGCCTAGTTTCACTATGGAGCTCGTGATAATTTGTTCTTATTTTAGCAATGCTCATTTTTTTCTTTACACTTGGCAAAACAGATAGATAATTGTGATCTTCTAGATTAGGGTTGATTACATCTTTATAATACCTTAATTTTCTTTTTCCCTCTAACTCTTTATCACACCACATTTTCTCCTTGAATTTTGATTTGACGTTTTTTTTTAATAGTATCTTTATTCTGCAAAATGGTTTCTTCCATGATTCCCCAATAGCTTAGCCAAGACCGGGCGTCTTTATGCCATCCTCTCTTGAGTCGATGGTGGTTATGACTTGATTTTGAAGCAATTTTAGGTAGCCTCTTATCTTCCATGTTGTTTAACTTGTTCTTATACATTAAGTATCTAGTCATAGACATGCTCTCAATGGGGGAGAGGCTTGTTTCTAAGAGGAGGATGGGATAGGGTGTGTTTCCTTTAATTTTGAGATTATAGGTTATAAAATTCTTTTGTATTTGCTATATCTTTCTCCAGGATTCACGAGAGATACTACAGCCCCAGACTTCACATCCATAAAGAATAACAGGTGTAACAAGAGTCTCAAATAGGAGTTTCTTCTTATCCCAACTCCAAAGATCAACTGATTTATAATTTTTTTCAAGCCCATAATAATCTTTCCATCCCTCAATAATCCTTTTCTCAATGCTATAATTCCAATTGAGCTTGTGGTGAATATCAATTCCAAGATATTTGTATGAAGTCACTTCCTCCAAGTTGTTGTTGTCATATACAAAGGTATCATAAGGGATCTTATTGGATTTAATAATCATGACCTTAGTCTTATTAGTATAAACAGTCATACCCATATTGGAGGAAAAATCCTTGAGGATTCTTAGTTGGTTTTAAAGATCACGGGAACTCCTGGCCATAAGAACGATATCATCGGCATAGATAAGAACATTGATGACTATACCAGTGAGAGTAGGGTCGACACAACCTTCTTTTTCCAAGCATTCTTCTAACTCGTCAATGTATATGCCAAAAAGGGTAGGGGACAAGGGACAACCTTGTTTGACTTTGATATTGCAGTTAATCTCTTTTGACCAACCCCAATGTTTTTAAACTTAGCAATAACATTCTCATACATCTTTATTGCAACAGCCCATAACTCGAGAGGCACGTTTATCTCTTCCAACCTATTCCAAAGGTTTTTCCTAGGAACCATGTCAGAAGATTTTCTAGAGTCAACAAAACAACAAAAAATATTGGTTTTAGTATTACGGAACTCCTCTGCAATGATCCTAAAGGTAACAATATGGTCCACGGTTGAATGATATCTCCTAAATCCGGCATGGTCTTTAGCTCTTTTACCATGACTTTCTAGCCAAAGGCTAATCTTCTTTTCCAAAATAATTCCATAAAGGTTGGCTAAAATTGGGCTAATCACAATGGTCCTATAATTAGAGGGAATGTTTATATCCACATTTTTAAAAATAGGAACAATGAGGCTTTGCGTCCAGGGTTTAGGGAAACCCTGCTTGACTGCTAAATTGAAGAGCTTGTGTATGTGAGGGATAAGGATTGGCCCTTCAATTTTAAAAATTTCAGCTTGGTGGCCTTCAATGTCCTTAGCTTTCCCATTTGTGAGCCGCTTAACCCTGAACTCTATGTCATCTAAAGAAAAAACTTCTTCCTTTGTAGGTATAATAGGAATGGTATCCATGGAATTAGGGAACTCGTAAAGACTTTTAAGGTAGGAATTCTAGGTCCTTAAGGGAATCCTATTATTTTCTTTAGTATTGTGTTTTATAATTTGGCTCGAGAACTTCTTAGGATCCAACTTGTATAGTTGTGAAAGTTGCTCTTGCCTTTTATTGATATAGTATCTTTTTTTCCTTTTAATTAGGGCTTTGTACGCATTGATCTTATCAAGTTTTAAGGACTCATTAGAAGCATCCCTAATGGATTTCCTAGCAATTTTACATTCTTTATCATAACAAGCATTGGTTGTTCTATTGTTCTTGTTATGGGACACCTCGAAAGAGAACTTGTTAATAGAAGTGGAAAGGGTTGTTGTAAAATTATGATAGAGTTCTTCAATGTTGTCCTTATAAATTAGGAGGTTTAATTTACTATTTAAATCCTTTAAGAAAATGTCAACTTTACTTTTGTCAAAGTGCAAATTCCTTTGATTATCAGATTCTCTTCAATGGTGCTCCTATGCATGGAAAATTTTAGAGTTAGGGTTAAAGGTTTATGATCACAGTCAGGCTCATGGTCATTTAAAAGGTCAAAATTTGCTATTTGGTACGAAATAATAATCACTCACTCTATGTAAGATTTTGACTCTACATGTGAATGAACCTCTCACTATGATCTTTTGACAAATATACTTTGTGGCATGTAGGTCACATTATAAGCCATCAAATTGAACTATATCAAATCAAATTGTAAATACCTTAATCTCGTTCTATATTCATTTTTTGTGCATCAAATCATGTACCATACAGGAGGGTTCTTAAACCTAAATGTAATTCCAAAATTGGCATTCGGCATTCACTCAAATTTGATTATCTGGTGCTAAAACCAGCATGCACACAGGCACATGAAAAAGGAAACAAGCAGTTTGTTGGCCTTGGAGACACAACTCTTATTCTACATTCATTCTCGTCAATTGATATGGTAACGTTTTAAGGTTGTTATCACATGGGACTCACAAATCATAATGTTGATTACTTAAACAACATTGTAAAACACATATGATAGCATTACATAAAGTCAAAACAAACATCAAGTAATTCAAATAGATCATAACTATGTCCCATGGTGGACCTCAAATCATTTCGTAGATTTTTAGTTGAATATCCATTGTAAAAACCAAGGGGTTGTTATCAATTGATACTCTCTTTTTAATTCTTAAACTTTGTACCATAGGAATCAGAGGACATTGTTTAAAATAAACTAGGTTATTTCTTTCTTAAATATCTGGATAATCAATAGTAGAACTTCTTTGAACTTTGTTCTTTTTCTCTGTGATGTCACAATCTCTTGAAAGTTTGTCCACAGTTAGATTAGTGGAAGAATCCAAGATCAAACAAAACATACAATTGAACTAAGGACAACCAGTCGACAGATCTAGAAATGACTCGCTAGGCATCGATGGCTCTATTGGGTGGTAGGCAATGTAATGTGTATTCATTTTCCCTAAAGGTACCGTTCATTATAGCTCTGCACATAAGTCATTTTCTATAATTTATACTTGTAATTAGCATAGCTCAATGAGAAGTCAATGGTACTAGTACATCACCCAATAAATCCTTGGGAGCTCCTATTTTATGGTACATGATAAATATCATTTATAATGATCTTGAACCTGAGATGTATAAAATAATAAAATAAAATAAAATTATTTTTATAATAATAATTTTATAAAATAATTAAATAAGATTATGCATGTTATACTTTTTACTTGTTAAACGAATTGGGTTGGGTTGGTTTCTTTCACAAACGATTGCAAGAAAGGAAAAGAACGACAAATATTCTAGCCACAGAAACAATCATTTCTTTATATGCTTTCGATAAATTGTCACAGGGATCCAATATTTGGTGTTTTGGTCTTCAAGTTGCTCATTGAGCGAACACCATTGATGGAAACAATAGTAAAAGAATTGAATACACACCTTGATGCATAAAATATTTTAATAATGGCCAATGAAATTAAGAAAATCCGACCCAACTTATATTAAGAGTCTAATCTCCATTTCCACGGGAAGGGATTGATTGAGTATATTTTTCTAATACCCTTATGTATTGCGTTTCATCAGTAAAGAAAATTAGACATAGGAAAAATAGAAAGAAAATTTGCACTAGTCTTTGTTTCTATAAATCTCCCTTTTCACAAATTTGTAATTGCATTAACGAAAATGAAGGGGAAATGGGAATTGGAATTCAAGGGCAATAAAGGGTGGAAATATGAGGTGGTGGAGTGTATGCATGTGGAAATATTACGTGCAATGGGTGTTGTGTTGGCCTCATGTGACTTGTGAAAAGTTTTCATAGCATAATGTCTATACATAATCACCCTTTTACAGGGATCCTTCCGATGGGGAGTCTCTAGACCTGGGTATGTAAATATGAAATTGGGTGGGATGCTTAAAGATCTTTTTTTGGGTCGAGTTGCAGGATCGAGATTCTGTAAGAGGTGTCGTCCCTCTAGAAGATGACATAGATCTATTACAATGGTCAAATATCTAGATTGGTTGCTGAAAGGATGGATCACTAAACTCAGAACTAGAGAGATCGGTCTCAATGTTGGAACTACAGACAAGGTACTTACAAACACCCCCATTTATGCATTAGAAAATTTTCATGATTTTCATCATCATCAAAATGTCTATTGTTTTCCCCTTTCTATAATTATGTATTGTATTTTTACGAAACTAAGAATTATGATAGCTAGAACATAGCAAGAATACATACCCAGATCCATCAGTGACCCTAATTATTCCCTTGCCTTGATCGATTCCACCCAGGAAGATTGCTTCGACCTCCAAGGTTTGTGCCTACAAACCCTATAATACCAACCCTTGTTATTCTCCAAGAATTTATTTCATTTGATGCTTGTTTTTGGTACTGTACAAGAATGGGATGAACTATGATAAGTACGTATTCCATCTCATGTTTATTATAAGAAAATAAAATGATATATATTCCAATGATATGAAATGATACCTGATATAAAGAAACTACTTTTAGAAAGACTGCATTTCCAACATGTATCACATAACACCTTCCCACAATCAAGACAAATTCAAAAGATTTGGAGGCAACAAATTTGACTCGGGTAATTCAATTTGATGATTTGCATCTTTCCAATTTTTCATAAACATCTAAGTTAAAAGAACTACTTGTTGTTAGTGGGTACAAAATTCAATTTCTGTAATCAAAATTAAAATGCTCATTGTAGGTACAAAATTCAAGTTATGTAATCAAAATTAAAATGGTCATTGTAGAAAATGTTGCAAGCACTTCATACATTGTAAATATGGAGTCAGTTAGGTAGGCGACCGACGCTCGCTCGTTTTAAGGGGAAAGGCTGGTAATCGGTTAACCACGGAAAATAAGTTGTAAAGAGCATTAAAATTCATTTAGTGTAACTAATGTTGAAAGAACATTAAAATTCATTTAGTGTAACTAATGTTGAAACATGTTGGACAATCAGAAGCATTATGAAGCATTATGAACATGGTTTGAGCAATATAATTAAACTTGTGAGATTATCGAAGATACATAATGTTTAGTATCTAAGTAAAGTGTTTAGAGTAAGAAACCATGAAATGTCCAATATCAAATGATTCGTTTGTCTGTCTTAATTGCATGTTCTAACTACATGTGTTTGGAGACCAGTTGAAACCACTTAAGTGCCAAAGAATGTAAGCAACATGATAACAAAGTTCAGTGAGTACTCATTACAAGTCACGGCAATATTATGTTGATGCACTACCTGTGCCATGTACTAAACAATTTCACAGTTAGCTAATTGTATTGATTTTCTTACACACAAATGAGAAGAAAAACATTGAATAACTTATCCATGGAAAGAATGATAACTAACACAACTACTACAAACAACAAGAAGTTACACATTGATTCTACAATTGGATAGAAGCATCAATGTCTTGGTAAATTTGAATGTAAAGTTTCTACAATAATATCATCCCACACTCCATCAAATAAAACATTGCAGAAGCTGAAAATGTAGGAAGTAAACAACACTGAGGAACTATGAGTTCATGAGAAACTTTAGACGGTGATTTTCTTTCACTGAGAAGGCAATGTAGTGAAGTTTGGGAAGACTAACTTCTCTCTTAAGGAAAAGAAAGAAAAACCCAAAAGCCTGTGCTTCGCATGACACTCCATACCTCTGTATATTCTCCTGGCAATTTATAGTGTTCCCATAATTGAACCAAGGAAACACCTGAACGTAATTGAACCAAGGAAACACATAAACAAAATTGAAGCTAAGATTTCAACAAATTTAATATATATTGCTATTAACTAATTTAATGTTCAATTTTATATTTGTGCTTTTTTTTATATATAATAATAATTTGTATTTTTTTATCCTTTCTTAACTTGCTTTCATTGTTTTTTTTTATTAATTATTCATTTCATAATAGTTCTAATATGGTAAATTTTCATATCTTGAAAAATTGTCATACTCTATCCTTATACATTTCATATCTTGAAAATTGTCACACTCTATCCTTATACATGTATATATGTATTTAAATGTATTCATAAGAATATATATGTAAATTATATTTTATAATAATATTTAAAAAATTATATAATCATAATTAAATTAATTATATAAATGAATTTAAGCTGGCTATTTTTTTTAATAAATTTTTAATAATAAATTAATTTCCAAAAAATATTTATTAGATCTTTTTAATTCAAAACAAATAAATAAGCAAACAATTATATATATATATATATATATATATATATATATATATATATATATATATATGAAAAAAGTGTAATTCTATTTATTCAAAGAGAACCAAATTATATTTTGTAGGTGATTTAAGCACAACCCAAACATGTGAATAAACTTAGGTCAGAAAATAAAAGATGAAAAAGGTCAATGAGTTGGTTGATAAGTCGCATAAAAGTAAGAGGAAAAAAGGAGCTGAGAAAAAACATGAAAGAACCAAAATTAAGACTAGAGGAATGCACAAAATTCCACCACAGAGAAGCACGTTGGAAGAGCAATCCCAAGAAAAAGACCCTGGAGACAATATGGACCNGGTTGATAAGTCGCATAAAAGTAAGAGGAAAAAAGGAGCTGAGAAAAAACATGAAAGAACCAAAATTAAGACTAGAGGAATGCACAAAATTCCACCACAGAGAAGCATGTTGGAAGAGCAATCCCAAGAAAAAGACCCTGGAGACAATATGGACCAGGTCAGAGCAATATGTAGCTCCCACATCCATTGGGCATACATAAAACCCTGAACAAACCAGCACTGGAGACTAGATGGACCAGCTTAGAGAGGTATGAAGCTCCCCTATCATCTGGGCATACATCAAACCCTGAACATACCAACACAACCAAAGAGAGGAACTGCAACATGGTGTGAGAAGACCCCCAAAAATAACCTGTCGAGAGCAGGAAGAAAAATGAACCCCAATGCAGGACGAACCAGATCAGAGCGACATACACATCTCTCTAAAAAGAGAGGATCCAAAACTCTGAACTCCTGCTACAAAAGATCTGAAACTGGGCACCAAAACAAATGCAACCAAACCCACAGAGCAGAGGGTATGCATTTGATCCTAAACGAACTTGTAACTTTAGAGGGAGCAGAAGGATGAATCAAGAAAACCCTCCAAAGGAGAGGGCCACCCATAAAGAGAACCAACGGTGAAAAGTGGTTGTAGAGTAGAAGATACACATGGAAAAATACTTCTAGAAACCCCAGATCGGCATAAGACAGGTCGACCAGATCAGAGCAAAACGCTCCAAGATAGATGAACAAATGGAGCCACCTCGCAGCATCAACATCGTTCTTGGCAATGAGAGCCAAGAAAGAAAAAAAGAACCCCAGATTCGGGAAATAAACTTGATCTGAGAAAAACAGGATATTTGAGGTGAGAACACTCCCTGGTGAATAGAATCCAAAAGAATAGCACTCGAGACAAGAAGCAAAGCCACCCAGTAAAGAAGCCCACCAAAAATAAGAATGCAAAACACAACCCCTAATCCAAGCACACAATGGACGATTTGTGAGAACATCACCAGATCTAAGGAGAGGGAAACCTCCACACCCATCCCATACTCACAAAAAAAGAGTCCATGTGCATTAGAAACAAAACGACAAGTAGAAGAACCACCGACGGCCAATCAGAAGCAGGACGATCCATACAAGATACACGAAGATTTCGCGAGCACATGAGCAAAGGGGAGAACACCTACCATCCTCATACTCGAGCACTAGACGAGAAACAAAGAAGCCATGGAGGCAAACACAAAAGAAGCAATGAGAAAACGAGACTGTAACTAAGGTTTCCCCTAAACTCTCCGTGAAATCTAATATATATATATATAATTTTCATATTTTATTTTTATAAAATTAACATATTTATTTCAAATTCTTTTTTATCTATTATTTTCCTTATCTCATCTTTCAAAACTATTACAATTTTACTTTACTTGTATACAATAGTATCACTTAGTCTTCTTAAATCCTTGTATCCATATTAAATACATCATAATACCTCTATTCATAGCTAAGTAAAATTACTCCCATTTCATTATTTTCCAGCAATATATTACTCAATTTTTCAATATATAAATGAATTTGATGATATCGAACTTACTTGGTAGACTCATTATGAAATAATATTAGCAATATATTACTCAATTTTTCAATATATAAATGAATTTGATGATATCGAACTTACTTGGTAGACTCATTATGAAATAATATTATGTTTCTTATTTTATATATTAAGCCTAATTTAATTTTTGAAAAATTTTAATATTCGTTGTAAATAATTAAAATTACTAAAGATAATTAAATTCATAATAAAAACAACATTAATTATATAGTGACTTTATTTTCATTATGTCACTGAGATATTTGAAGAATATCTTTACATTATTTTCTTAATTTCTCAAAATCCATTTGTAAACGTCTCTTCTTTCGGTACACATCTATCTAATTTTCTCCAAATATTCTAGGTATCATTTATTTTTGATTTTTTTTTATTTAGTTTTTATTTTTTTTTTAATTTATATCATTGAGATTTTGATACCAATATTAACCCTTAACATGTTTCTTCCTAATTTTACGTTTCAAAACAACCTCAATTTATAACTATATTCATATATCAATTTTATAACTATAATTTCCTCCACCCTATGCCAAAATCCCTATATCCATGTTTATAACTAAATTATGCTAATTGAACTTAATTTAAATAGTTGTAAAATGAAATTATTTATCATGCTCACCTACTAAAATCTCTATATCTATATTTATAAATAAATTATGTTAATTGAACTTAATCTAAATATTTGTAAAATGGAACAATTTATCATGTTCACCTAAATTTTATTCTTGTAAGTGCCCTACAAAAATTCATGATGTATATCTTGTTATAAAATTATTATTATTATTATTATTTGTAAATAAAAATATATATTACCTTTCCATAGTAGAAAACTTACGTGTCCAAATATACATGATAGAAATCTAGTTATTCTGCCATCGTAGTGGAAACCATAACGCATGGGCGTGACAATTGTTCATAGTTCCAAAGCTTAAATAAAAAACAACAATTGTTGACATACAAACAAGGGGACTTGCCACTTGTTCTTCCACTCTCGTGGAAACCATAATAGGGGGTGGACCAAGTGCCTTGACCATCTTTCAGACCTTATCCTATCAAACCTGAACCAAAGACTAGCCTAGGCAAAATTTGCAAAAATTTAGCCATTAAACCAAAGAAAAACCTGTGAGAATGTTATGCATGTGGCGAGCCTAGGCATCCATCTTGAGGGAGTTTGAAATTGAAGTGATGACAACAAATCAGGCAGTGACTCTTCTCAGGCTTGCTTGACAGGGAATCATATAGGGCATCTAGACGTTCATTGAAGAAACTCTGGCGGTGTTGCCGCTCAGCGAGGTCCCTTCTCATCTCAAAGATTAAAACCAAGTGGTCTTCTGTGAGTTTGTGGGATTTTGGAGTTGGGTGAATATGGTCCTCTTGAGCCTGGTTTTCCTCCAAAGTTGCAGCGATGAAGTCAAAGGCAACGACAGAGTCTGTGACGGGGTCTTCTTCCACGAAGGCAGCAAAATTGTACCCCGAGTGGTCCTCTAAAGCTAAGGCTTCTTCTTCCAGTATGCATCTTGTTGCAACTGAATCCTGAAATGGACTGGTGGTGCATGTGGGGGTATGGTTCTCCAGGGCGGTTGAAGGAAAGAAAGGCAAGAATTCTGCCCAATTGGGCTGAAATTATTCTTCCACTGGACATCCGCCTTGGAGACTCTTAGTGCTGGGAGGACATGGCTCCTGATGAGCCTACGTGAACCAATTTTTCCTAGAGAAACCTGGATGGTCCTCGTCTAGAACTGGAACTCGAGAAACAAGTCTCAGGCCATGGTGAGGCCAAGGCTTTGAAGGTGCCTGCGCAGACCAGTTATGCCCCGAAGAGCCCAGATGGTCTCTGCCTGGCATGAGAGATTGAGACACAAGCCCTGGGCGATTTTTTCATCCAATCCTGTTATAGTAGGTTGGTCCTCATCGAGGCTTGCCTCGTTCTCGTGGCATGGATGCGCAGGGCACCAGGCAAGCAAAAAAACTAGATGAGTAGGCTAAATCTCGAAGCAGAATTAACAAAATGATGTTGGGCTTTGGGCCCAAGTGCCCCATATAACACTTCCCACACAGTTAAAATACCAGGCGGGAAGAGGCATTGATGGCTCTAGTAGCCATTAGTGCAGGTTTAATGGCCATCTCCAAAATCATACTGAAGCCGAGGATCAAAGCATGAGCTTTCATTAAGGACTGACACACTAAGGCTTGGCTCTTATGCATGAGAAACATCACGACTGGACATGGAGGGAGGGTGGCAGTGGGGGGATTTAACTTCCCTCGTAATCACCCCGTCCATTTAAGTGTGTGCCCCATGTGGCCCATGTGTCATGACATCCAGGGAAAATTATTAAAATTACAATTCACATCTAATTATAAAATTTACTTCACTTAATGATAATAAAATATGAGTAACCAATTTATTGCATAATTCAAACATAAAGGGTAATGTGGTAAGCATACATAAATTGTTGGATACACCGACCACACTTAGAGCGGGGGGTGAATGAGTGTGGGGCTCTTTTTCCCAAAACTTCCCCTTCACAAAACTTATTAGTTAGCAATCACCATTTACTCATTACTTATTGATGTCATTTATAACCAGTTAAATGTGAACATACATCAACAACATATCATCAATAAACCATCACCACAAGGAACACAAAGAACACAAGATGTATGTACAATTTTTCTTTTTATTACAGACTACAATCCTTGGGTTTTTCAGCAACAACTGAATAGAGTACAACTCTATAAGAGCACCAACTCTATAATGCAATACTCAGCTTACACCCTCAGCACCAACTGAGATGAGACAACAATCCTCAACAAATATCAATCTATCAACAAATACGCGACCTGTCAGTAGTGCAGCATGAGTATGTATGTGCCCTGCCAGTAGTACAACTTGTGTATGTACACAGTCAGTCTGTACTACAACCTGCGTATCACTTCTGAGCTCTTAGGGTTTTCTCTTCAAGCTAAACTCAGATCCTATGCAACCTTCAATCACATTCTCTTATGTCTCTCACTGTCCAATCTGACCCATAACCAATCACAGAACATCCAAGCTCTCCAACAACTTACTCATTCTTCTCAACCATACAATATGAATGCTACTCAATTATGTATAAGAAAACAACATACTATAGAAGTCATATCAGTACTAAATCATAAGAGTGTTGCTCACTCCATCAATAAACCACATCACAATAGACATACCAATAATGCCTTAAGCATTCACCATACAACAAGTAAGAGTATCCATCAAGAAAACAATGTAACCATACCATAATTTCTATGGCAGATTTGAGCCCATAGAATGCAGATCTAGAACCTGCTTCAGTCTTCAAGACCCTGTCATCAGGTCAACCACAAGTATTCATGACTTCATCCACTATACGCGCCATGTTCTCATTCATCCCACGTATGTACTCGCCCTAGCTCACTATAGCCTACGTATACCTCAGAAACTAGGGTTTCTAAACTTCCAAGACTTTTTTCGTCATGATCTCAAACTTGTCGAAACTTTGATGCGTCCATGAGATCCTCCATATCTCCTCTCTCTCAAAATAGATCTTCAATACATGCTCAAGAGATATACACAAGAGATACATAAAATATACAAGAGATATATTTCACAAGAGACCCTAGCCTCTTATTTATACTCTCCAAGTAGCTTCCTTAGAAGCATCTTCTAGGTCACTTAACCCATTTCTAGGTCACTTAACCTATTTTCCTCATTTTTAGGGTTAACCACTTTCCATAATTAGAAAGTTCTCCATTTAAATATTCCTCCTTGACTTTGTCACTTTTCTTTACCATTTAAATAATAAATATTTTCTCATAGATCTTGTTTACTAACCAATAAAGCAAATCTTGGTTTCATTCTTCCTTTTCATGGACCATGGAAAGGAGGAACGTGTCAAGTATATGCTTGGGATTATGTTTTCCTTGGTTTGTTTTATATGTACAATGCAATTTCAGTAGTAACATTTCATTACAACTAGAAAATGCAGTCCAATGTTTGGGGTAGTAAAAGTGATCAGGGAGTGGTATCTCATATTATGGGATGGCACTTTCCCAATAGTTCCATTACTATTAACAAATGGATTCATGACTTTCTATTGGCACGAGCTTCTCAAGTGATCCAATCTTATGGTTCTTCATTATTTGCATATGGTATTTTAATTTTAGGCACTCATTTTTCCATGGGACTTTAGTTGTAATGTTCTTATTCAACGATTGTGGATAATAGTAAGAACTCATTGAATCTATCATTTGCGCCATACAAAAATTGAAGGTTTCTCTTGCTATCTATCCTAGAGACTAGAGCATTGTAAATGGATGTGTTGTAGGAGTAGCCCATTACCTTTTGGGTGGAATAGTCACAACATGGGCATTCTTCCTGGAAAGAATTATTGAAATAAGATAATGGCTAAGAGGATTTGAAAAGCATTATGGCATCAATATTTCCAAAGTTCATCCAAGGCTTGGCCCAAGACCCAACTACTCACTGTATTTGGTCTGGTATTGCGATCGCACATGAATTTGAGAGTCATGATGATATTACTAAAGAACACCTTTATAATAAAAAAATTCTTTCCACTTTGGTCAATTTGCAATAATATTTCCATGGATCTCCTGTAATTTGTTTCATGTGGCTTGGCAAGGTAATTTTGAAGCATGGGTATGATATCCCTTACATGAAAGAGCCATTTCTCATGCAATTTGGGATCCTTATTTTGGTCAACCAACTATATAATCCTTTACCCAAGGAGATGTTCCCAGTGCAATCAATATTGCTTATTTTTGTGTTTATCAATGGTGGTATACAATCAACTTACACACTAACGAAGATATTTATGTTTGAGATATTTTCTTGCTATTCTTTATGTACCATGTTTTAAATACCGGGCATGTTACATCTATAACCTAAGTGGATACCAAGTGGTTCGTGGTTCAAAAAAGTTGATTCTCATCTCCATCATCATTTGTTAGGACTCTTCCGAGTCGGTTCTCTACCTTTGACAATGAATTATGTTAGTATTCCTAAATCAACGGGAGGGCACATCAAATGGGATAGTTTTTTGAATGTATTACTAAATCCCCAAGGTTTAGGACCACTTTTCACATGTTAGTAGAATCTTTATGTTGAAAATGTGAATTCTAGTAGTCATTTATTTGGTAGCTCCCAAGGGGCGGGAACTACTATCTAAGTCTTCACTGAGGATTCCATCCACAAACTCAAATTTTATGGTAGATTAATATTAGCATTTAGTTATTACATTTATTTTTTCAATTGTCGGTCATATATATATAGAACCAACTTTGGGATTGGTCATATTATAAAAGATATTTTGGAGACACATGTTCCTCTAAAAATCTTATTAAAACATGTACATAAGAATTTTTATAACAAAATTTTCTTCATTTTCAATAGACCTTGCTTTAATCTCTTTGAGGGTTATCACTTCCTTGGTACCTCAACACATGTATTATTTACATACTTATGTATTCATAACACAAAAGTTCACAACCAGGATGCATTATATACTCATCATCAATACATTGCCAGACATTATATTATTTGAAAATAAGAATTTAATTTAAGTTGGTAATGAGTCCCTACCATTGCTCCAACGTATTTGCTCAATTGTATCAACATTATTTGATTAAATTAAAATTTGACAATGATATTTACGCTCCTAAAATAACCTATTGTTGTTATTTGATTAACATTCAAAAGTTACTTATTTGTGGATCCAAAAAACCAACAACCCAACCACACAAATTTGAATTTACTTTCTTTCTTAAGCTCAACATATTCAATGAACCTGCCAAACCTAGATACAATATGTGAGGTTGTATGATTGGATAGATGTTTAATTAAATTAAATTAGTGAAATTCTGAGGGATCACTGGAAATTATGCAATTTTATTTGGGATTGGTATTTAAAAAAAGTTGCATGGAAGCATATATTCACAGTTATGTATGAATTTAGAATGGGTAAATGGAAAACATTTAGAATGGGTAAATGGAAAACATTGAATGAGGATGCATAGTGGCGGGTTTGTAAAGTAATACCAAAATTTGGTTAGCTTTGGAAAAGGAAATGATTGATTATCCACCAATAATTAATATATATATATATATATATATATATATATATATATATATATATATATATATATATATATATATATA
>JASDQU010101618.1:23488-38583 GCA_032191745.1 Picea mariana | reverse complement strand
TATATATATATATATATATATATATATAATTTTATTAATTATTATTGCATTAATTTATTAATTAATAATAATTTTTTTATAATTTATTAATGTATTATGAATTAATGTATTAATCATCTTTGATAAATAATGCATCAATGTTTAATAATAATAATAATATAATACTACATAGTATTATTACATTTATGTAATAATATATTAATATTTTAATAATGTATTATTAGTTAGAGTTTCATTTATTACTATTATATTTATATAATAATGTTTTATTAATGTATTAATATTTTATTAATGTATTACTTGAGTAGGTCTAATGGTTAAGAACTTGGGTTTCCTCTTAAGAGGTCACAACTTCAAATCCAGAGGGGGGTAGGGTATGTATACCTTCGTAGACTTTACCAGTCAAATTGTCTTTCATAATAATGTATTATGAAAGACATTGCCTAAGTTCAATGTATTACTCCTTAATTAGTGTATTAATAGTGTTTTAATCTTTAATGTTTTAATGTTTTAATACTTTATTAACCTTTTAATGTATTAATACATCCGTAATGTATTTATTAATGAATTTAATAAATACAAATTTTATGCAATAATACAAATGAAACACTTAGTTAGATTTAAAAAAAAAAACTTCGCCAAAACTTCATTTTCTTAATGTGTCGAACACAAACCAACCTTGTCATGCAACAAACATGCCCAATGTTGCAATTTGATGAACAAAACCAAACATTACAACGTGACGAATATAGTAATGTTGCAATGTCTTGAATATAGTAACATCACATAATGACGAGAATAGTTTAACATTGCAATCTAACAAACATAGTAACATTGCAATCTATTGAACATAGTAACGTCACAATGTAATGATAGCCATGTTTTCGCAATATGGATAGTAACGTTGCAATGTGTCAAACATAAATAGATGTTACAATGTGTCACCCATTTCCCTGTTATCGCAATGTGACAAAAATTTCCTCACATTTCATGTGACGTACATATCTTAACATATCACAAACAGTTCCAAACATCGGAATGTGTTGAACATAGTAACATTGCAATCTACTAAACATAGTAATGTCGAAATGTGATGAAGATAGCCTTATCATCGTGATGTGAAAAACATAAAAAAATGTCCTAATGTGATGAACATAGCCCTATCATGGAAAACATAGTAATGTCACAATGGGATGAACATATACATATGTCCTAATGTGATGAACATAACCCTATCATTGCAATATGACAAACAAAATTGGACGTTACAATGTCACCAACATATTAATGTTGCAATGTCTCAAACATAGTAACATCGCACAATGAAAAACATACTAACATCACAATTTGACAAACATGGTAACGTTGCATTTCGTTGAACATAGTAACATCACAATGTGACGATAATAACCACGTGGTCACAATATGGATAGCAATGTTGCAATGTGTCAAACATAAAGAGACGTCGCAATGTTTCATACATCACCCTATCATCGCAATGTGATGAACATTCCCTCACGTTGCGATGCTACGCACATATCTCGATGTCGCAATGTGACAAACACTTCCAAATGTTGGAATGTGTCGAACATAGTAACGTTGCAATTTACTAAACATAGTAATGTTGCAATGTGATGAACATATCCCTATCATCACAATGCGACAAATATAAACAAACATCGCACTGTGATGAATATAAACAAACGTCACAATATGATGAATATAAATAGACTTCAAAATGTGATAAACATAGCACTATTGTGACAATGTGTCGAACCTAGCCTTGTTGTCCCAAACATAGTAATGTCTCACAGTGATGAACAAATACAAATGTCACAATGTGATGAACATAACATTATCATCGCAATGTGTCGCACTTAAATTGATGCCACAATGTAATTAACATAACCTTGCCATTGCAAAGTGATTAACCTATACAAATGTTGCAATGTGATGAACATACCCTAGTTGTCACAATGTGACGAACTTAAATTGACGTCACAATGTGACGAACATAGTTGTGTTGCCACAAAGTGATAAACATATACAAACACTGCAATCTGATGAACATGGCCCTCTCATCGTAGTGTGACAAACATAAATAGACATCATAATGTGGCAAACATATCCCTGTCATTGTAATCTCATGAGCATGTCCTCGCGTTACAATGTTACACACATATCCTAACATCGCATTTTGACAAAAATTCCAAATGTCACAATGGAACAGACACAACCCATTGTCACAATGTGATGTATAAAACCCAATGTGGTAATGTGAGAAACATAGACCAACATTGCGATGGGATGAACATTTCCCGACGTCGCAATGTGACGAACATAACCCACTGTGAGACTATGAGAAACCTTTCCAATGCCATAATGTGACAAATAAATACACTTCATCATAATTTGATGACAAAAACCTTATGATCTCATGTGATGAACAAAATCTTATGTCACAATGTGAAAAAAAAAACTTGATGTCTCAATGTGATGAATAAACCATGATCAACATTGCAATGTAGTAGTGCCATAGTAAACTATGGTTACACATAATCAACTTGACCCAACATAATGATATTAACATGGTCAAGGAAGGTCAGCCATGGGCATGGTCAACCATAATAAACCCCAATCAACCATAGTTAACCATGGCCATGGTCAACCACAACCAACCATGGTGAGGGACAACCACGATGAACCATAGTCAACCTTTCGTTCCCAAAGTCAACCAAGGTCCACCAAAATTAACCATGGTCATGGTCAACCATAAGAAACCATGGTCATTGTCAATTAATGTATGCATGTATCAGTACTTTAATAATGTATTTATTAAGGTATTGCTACTTTAATAATGTATTAGTACTTTATTAATGTGTTATTAATGTATTAATAATTTAATATGTTACATTATACATTAATGTATCAATACTTTATTAGTGTATTATTAATGTATTAATGTTTTAATAATGTATTTATTAAAAATGTATTAATGCATTAATTAATTAAATTAATAAATTACATTAAAAATTATTTTATTAATGTCGTTCATAGGCATGACCATAACAAACAATGATCATAGTTAACCATGTGTTTAATAATGTATTACTTTATTAGTGTATTGATATTGTGTAGTAATTAACTAATACATTACATTATTACTTTATTAATATTTGAATTTATACATTAGATTAAAATAATGTATTTTTAATGTATTGATATTTTATTAATATTAAACTAAATACTTTAATCTCAATGTGTTATTAATACACTAATAATGTATTAATGTACCAATTAACTAATAGATTAAATTATTAATGTATTAAAACTTTAATTTATAGATTACACACATGTAATAATGTATTGTTAATGCATTAATATTTAATAATATCTTACTAAATACATTAGCATTAATGTATTAATGTTTTATTAATATATTATTTTATTAGTATATTAATATTTTATTAATGTATTAAAATTTAATAATATATTCTTTAATGAATTAAATGTATTTATTGATGTATTTAATACACTATTATTGTATTATTTTATTAGTGTATTTATATTTTAACAATGTGTTCATTTATAATGTATTAATGTTAAAATTAATTAATACATTACATTATTAATGTATCAATTAATCAATTTATACTTTAATATATTAATACATTATTTATGTATTAATAATTTAATATGTTTCTTTATACATTAATGTATTCTTATTAATACATTAGTATAGATTAGTATTATACATTATTAATGTATTATAATTAATACATTAGTATAGATTAATATTATTATTATTAATGCATTAATATTTTAGTAAAATCTTACTAAATACATTAACAATAATGTATTATTACTTTATTAATGTATTACTTTATTAGTGTATTAATAATTTAACAATGTGTTAATTTATAATGCATTAATGTATAAATTAATTAATACATTATATTATTAATGTATCAATCAATCAATTTATACTTTAATGTATTATTACATTACTAATGTATTAATAATTTAATAGGTTACATTATATATTAATGTATTAATACTTTAATTTATACATTAATAATTTAATTTATACATTATAGTAGTGTATTATTAAATACCTTAAGGTTAATATATCACTACTTTATTAATGTATTATTTATTAGTGTATTAATATTTTTTAATGTATTGATACTTTAGTAATATATTTATTAATGTTTTTAATGTGTTAATGTATATATTGTTGTATTAATGTATTAATTAATTAATATATTACATTATTAATGTTTCAATCAAGCTACATTGTAAATTAATGCAAATCAATACTTTAATTTGGACATAACATTTATGCATTTTTATTATATATTACATTAATGTAATAATTAATTAATATATTAATTATTTATTATAATATAAATGGTCGTCCCAATACATCATCAACTAGTAATAACCACTTTATAAAAGTAATTGATATACATGAAAAATAACGTTGATCAACCTATATCAACCACTTTTATAAAGTGATTATTGCTAGTATTATTAACGGTGAATACTCTCACCTAACAAACTATGCATCACAATCACGGTCGTTGTACTATAATGGTGAGTAATCCTATCTGTCATGGCGGTGACCCACGTTGATCCCTTTCAACGACTATTTTATATGTCTACATGCATTCTAAGATCTAGACAACAACGATGCCTCCTTTTATGGCGAGTAAAACTACTACTCTTAAGATTCTTTGATTTTTTTTTTAGATATTAACCATTTTCATCATTTTTTTTAATAATGTAATGTTATAGAATTTCAAGAAAATGAAGTTGCATTATTTATTTTTCTTAATCATTATTTTTTTATTTTTTGACTTTTTTTTTTTTATATTAACTATTTTCATATTTTTTTCATTTAATGTTATAGAATTTCAAGAAGATAGAAGTCACGTTATTTATTTTTTCTCAACCAATTGTTAAGAAAAAAAGTGTTGCAAAATAAAATGCGATTTTAAAGTAATTGGTTTTGTGTATCAACAAAAGTATGTTGAAATATAAGTAAGAAGAGAATGTAATTTCAAGTGAATGTTTTTTGCAATATTCGTTTTGTTAATCTATTTTTACATGTAGACTTCTTGGTCGTTTTTGACATAAGTTTTTAGAAAGGTTGTATTTGGTAGAATAGGAACTCAATCTTACATATATCTCATGAAAATAAGGTTATAGTGAATTACGAATCTCATTAATGTGATAATTGGAATAGAGTTACAAGAAAATAGTGTGAGTTCATAGTATTAATAAATTATGAATCTGTGGTAATTGAAACATAATTACAATTAGAGCAAGTTTTCACGATTTTCACTAGCTAAAAGTTCTAATCAATTTTTCAAGATTTTCAATAACTAAAAATTCTAACCAAAATTTCATCACTCTCAAAATTGAATATCAAAATTTTACTAATCTATGAAGTTTTTTTCATTAAATTAGAATTTAAATTATTTCATTAAAATTTATATGATAATTCTTTACTTAGTGAAAGATCATTCACTTGTATTGATCAGTGGTGGTACATAGATGGACTTTCTAACTCGATGGATTCTTCAATTAACTTATTATACTGTAAAAAATAAAAATAAAAACTGCCGTTAATTGAAGTGTTGGAAATAAAAATAAAAACTACTGTTCATTGAAGTTTGAACTGTAGGAAATAAAAATAAAAACTACCGTGGATCAAGATTTTTGTGTTAAAACTGGCGTAGTTAATCTGTCATCTTAATATAGAGAGAAAACATAGTTTCATGTATTTTCAGATATAGTGTGGGAGTACTTTTGTCTCACTGATTAACTTTTCATCATCTCTTTTCATCAGTCGTTGTAGTATAGTGGTAAGTATTCCCGCCTATCACGCGGGTGACTCCAGTTCGATCCCCGGCAACGGCGACGCATACCATTTTGCCGTGGCCTCGACTTCTAAGTTGACTGTATTTTCAATCACCTGCAAGAAATGGAATCCTCTCCCTTTTATTGGCTTCAAAATAAAAAAAATAAGACCTACAGTGGATGAAGCTTTTTGTCGTTAGTTGTCAAAGAGTTATTAAGGAGATAGATTCAATTCATTCATTTATGTGAATAGGGATAACACCATGGCAAGTCGAGAAGAGTAACGTAGTTCCTCCCACATGGGTAGCGCGAAAGAATTCAGCTATATTAAAATATAGAGAGAAAACAGAAAAAAAATACAGTCTAATGCATAGGTGAGCGGTGATGAGATTTAGCTTGAAAGAAGCTTCAAAGTTCCCTTCGCAGTTCAGTTAGATATTGACGCTGAGATGGTTGCATCTGACTCCACGATCATTCTACTTTTTCAATGTTTATCGTAGTCATTTATGATAGCATTTGCGATTGTGAAAAGTTATCTATTACAGTCGTAGTATAGTGGTGAGAAATCCCACCTCCCGCACGGGTTGTCCAGGTTCGATCATTTGCAACGTTATCTATTACAGTCATTGTAGTATTTTGAAGATGATAGGTTAGGTGTTTTCATTGGACAAAGACTATCCACCATGCAGCGGCCCTGGGCCCACCCATTGGTGTGCTGCTTCATGGTCCAATTATTGACAAGGACCTCATCAAGGCATGGCATGCATCCATACATCAAGTTTTTTTTGAAAGTCTAATTTAATTTTTTAATAATCATTGTAAATAATTAAAATTAGGAAAGATAATTAAATTCATAATATAAACAATATCAATTATATAGTGACTTCATTTTCATTATGTCACTAAGATATTGAAGAATATATTTATATTTTTTTTTAATTTCTCAAAATCCATTTGTAAAAGTCTCTTCTTTCGGTACACATTTATCCAATTTCTCCAAATATTCTAGGTATTATTTTTTTGAAAATTTTATATTTGGTTTTTATTTTTTTTAATTTATACCATTGAGATGAGATGTTGATACCAATATTAATCCTTAACATACTTCTTCCTAATTTTACTTTTCAAAACCACCTTAATTTATAACTATATTCATATATCAAATTTATAATTATAATTTCCTCCACCTTATGCTATCCATGTTTATAATTAAATTCTTCTTCCTAATTTTACTTTAACCACCTTAATTTATAACTATATTCATATATCAAATTTATAATTATAATTTCCTCCACCTTATGCTAAAATCCCTATATCCATGTTTATAATTAAATTATGCTAATTGAACTTAATCTAAATAGTTTTGTAAAATGGAACACTTAATCATGCTCACCTAAATTTTATTCTTGTAAGTGCCCTACTAAAATTCATATATACATATTGTTATAAAATTATTAAAATTACATTTCACATCTAATTATAAAATTTACTTTACTTAATGATAATAAAATACGAGTAACCAATTTATTGCATAATTCAAACATAAAAGGTAATGTGGTAAGCATACATAAATTCCTTAGGAAATTACTTACACAAGATGAAGATGGAAACAATAGAGCTCCCACCACTCATTTCCACTACTAGCAACCAATTGGACAACCAAGTTTGGTGGTGACTCTCCTTCCAACCAACCCCTCAATGACCACAACTAAGATCCTTTGAACTCTCAATCAACAATTATGTGCTAGTGGTTCTCTTACCTAATGTTTGGCGGGACAATACAATCTTGAGGAGGCTAGAGGGTCTAATGCTAGAGTTGTGATGTCGAAAGTCTCGAAGATGAGCTAGAGTTAGACTTATCGGTGGAATTGATGCGAATGAATCAATAAATTTTTGAGAAGTTGAGATTGAAAATAAAGAAACTTTAACCAATTCGATTGAATAAATACATTTTTTAGAAGTTGAAACTATAGATAAAGAGACTTCAATGGAATTGATTTAAATTAAAAATTATAGTGTTGTTACTAATGGAATTTTATCAATGAAAGAGCATACAAAAAAATAGTTCAAGAAATATTTCAATGACAAGACATCACCTACATATTTAGTGATGGTTGACGTTCCATCAATCACCATTGATGAAGTCGTTGACATCCCACTGCAAAAATATCATATATCAACATGATGACTCAATTATATCATGAAAATATTAAACCAAATATTAAGAAGGATCAACATATAAGGATACCATATAGGCACCCAAATCACAAAAAATGTGGCACACACAAATCGCTATGAAATTTGAATAGATTGGGGAATCATTATGAAAATGTAGTTCAAAGGATAATGTCAAAGTTCCTAAGGTCAAACTACATCCTTAGTGATATTTTGGACTTTGTTGGTCGATATGGTTATTTGGTTGGTCCCAGACCCTCTCAACTTGTGTTTCTTCATTTGGGTGGTCTTCCTTGCAAGTATATCCCCTCTCTTATCTAGGCTCCACACTCTTCAACCCCATCTCTCCATCTCTGGCTCTAATATTCATGTGTTTTTATTCATTGTCCCATCTCCTCTCTCAAATAGTGGTCTATGTGGGTTTCTTTGGTTTGTTATCGTCTCTTCTCCTGTTCATTTTTCCACCATGAAATCAACCATTCCCACCCCAAGATCTTCTAGTAGTCATAGAAGCTCATGTAAGTGCTCACGTGCTCCACCCCTTCACATCACTTGTGCCTAGAAAGATGTAATTTGTGTGGTCACTTCCTTTGAGCTTCAATTTCCCAAGGAAATCAAGCGAGAAATTTCAGATATGGAGAAGAATATCAAATGGAAATGACAACAAATTTCCGAAGCACATATAGAAGTTGAATTCAATGAATGGGTATATGACCCTGGGTTCTCTTGAACTAGGAACACCAAAATAGCTAGGCTCACAAAGATATAATTGCTCAATAAATTATTAATTTCTTATATTGTGGAGGATCATGGTGACCATCATTCTTCTCTCTGGAACAAGTTTCATCACCTAGAGTAGAATTTTGACATGCTCTATAAAAATGTTTTCAAATTGGAATTTTTCCAGGTTCCATCAATGAACCACCCTAAGGCTCATGCGCAACATGTTGATTCAGACCACCTGCAATGACCTTCTCCTTCCAATCCTATTTCAATGGACAAAGAAATCGAAAGGATATGTGGTGGCATGGGAAATGCTGAAACATATTCTAAGCATGAGAATATCATGAACGCTTAGGAGGAGCTGCTATAGAGTTTGAACACATTGCATAGGAAAGTCGAAAGGATTTATGGCTCAAATTAACAGCTAGTGCTAGACAAGTGGCAACATATAGATCCCAGAGTAGAAGGGATATTCAAAATGAAGACAAGAAATCAAGAAGTGTGATAAGGCATCATCATTCCACAGAGAAATCAAATACAAGAGCTCACGCATATTTAGGGCTAGAGAAGTCAATTTATACATAAGTGGCCAACTTAGAGGGAAGTCGGTCGACTTTCTTATTTGTGCATATATAGAAGCCACCTTCCATATATGTGCATATATGGAAGTGGATGACTTCTATATATGCACATATATGGAAGACGACTGTAACATCCCCATTTTCAACCCCAAAATAGTGATGTATATTGTACATGTGATTTCAAGTGAATGCTTCTTTGCAATATTTGTTTTGGAAATAATGTTTATTGACCTATTTTACATGTAGAGTTCTTTATGGTTCTTGACATAAGTTTTTAGAGAGATTGTGTTTGGTAGTGTGGGAACTCAATCCTACATATATCCCATGAAAGCAAGGTTATAGTGAATTATGAATCTCATTAATGTGGTAATTGGAATTTAGTTCCAAGAAGAAAAGAGTGTCTAGTCTATAACACCAATAAATTATGAATCTCATTTATGTGGTAATTGAAACATAGTTACAAGAAGAAAATAACCTCTAGTCTAGATAAAATTTTCACGATTTCCAATAGCTAAAAGTTCTAACCAAAACCTCATCAATCTTAAAATTGAATATCAAAACTTCATTAATTTATCCTTTCACTAATCTATGAGGTTCTTCTTCATTAAGCTAGAGTTTAAATTGTTTCATTCAAGATTTATATGATAGTTCTTTTCTTAGTGGAAGATCATTCTCCTATTGATCAATGGTATGATTGCAATGTGCATCTATTCCTTTTGAAAATTGATAGAATTTGGACACGCATATGATGTGGAAGTGTTAAAGATTGTGAAATATTGACTAAAAATAACATTTAACGATTATTTTAAAAGGGATAACACACTATAACATTATTTTCAAGATAAAGATACTCACTATTATTGATTTATTTTCTTCATTTTCAAATGAAAAGCATAGTATATTTTAGGTTATCAACATATAATGGTTACATTGATAATAAACTTTCAAAATGAACTATGACTTTGTCCCTCAAATTTGATCTCTAAGCTCTACCTTAGCTTGCAAGAGGTACATAGATTAATACTGTCTCTCCATTTCATACAAGATTCAATGATCACTTGTTTTGATCTAAAGAAGTTACATTTTCTTGCTTCAAAAATAAACTCGATTTACATTGCAAAATTATGGTAATCAAGATAAGCTAAAATTTCACATTTTTACTTGAATAATTTCAAAAAGCATATTTTAACTTCAAGAATTTCAAAATGCATAATTTTCATGGTTACAATTCAATGCTTAAGAAATAAACTTGAATTGTAGAATTATGGAAATGATGATAAGAGTTTACATTTTCAGTGCAATAATTTCAAAAGGGCGAAAGAATTTATAATTAAATGAAAAAGTGACAAATGATGTCTTGTGACACTTCGTAGATCAATTACTCATGGTATATCTTCATATGTTTTGATAATTAACTAGATTTGGAATGAGCGTTTGGAGCATATTAAGTAGATCATGCAGACCCATGCATATTTAGGTTGTATGCTAATCTTGAGAAATGTATCTGGGTTTCATTGTTAATGATGTATATGTTCAATTTTTCCTTTCAAAATGTCAGTTTTGTAGAAGTAATTTTACTTAAAAAAATATTTATAGAAATGTGGAAAAATATATCCATGTATCTAGTTATTATTTTTTACAAATTCAACGGTAAGAATAAGAAGTAAATATTATACACATCATTGTTAATCTAAATTACAAATATCTTGGGAGTTATTTTTGACGGATTTGTTCACAAGTTTGATTATTTTTTTATACACTTTAGCGATGTGTTTGTTATGGTTAATAGGTTCTCAAAGTTGGTAATTTTTATGTAGTTTTACAAAATATATATCATGTATGCTATAACCAAGATGTTGTGATGCATGTGTAGCTTCATTTTGGCTTTCCTACATTAATTTTTTTTAAGATGATTTAGAGTTTCTCAATGAATTTTTTAAGCCACTTTAGATTATGTTGAATATAAGCCTTAACACATCCACAAAAGTTCTTCATTGGACAAATGACCAATTTAGAGAGGCATTGTCTAACTATTCTACGTTTTTTCCCTTTTCATTGGAATTCAATGACATAAATCTGCACAGAATCACATTTTTTTTTGTTTAAATTGCATTTCTGAATGTATAAATGGATTCAACGTGTTGAAAAACCCCTGGAGCAATTGGATTACAATAATTAACCACTCAAATATATAGATACAACAATTTATGGCTAGATTTTGAACAAATATCCTCGAAAAAGAACCAAAATGTAGAACATTTAGACAATGACATTTAGAGAAGTTGTTAATAGGGACACAATACACCTTTTATACATGCACAACCCCACAAATATCTATGCACATGGTATGGAAACTTAGCAATTAATATACAAGTCTCGAGGGTTGGTTCAATTTATCTTAGATAAAGACATGAAGCCTCTTATTATTGGTAGGTCTTGGGTTTAATTATCTTGATTCTCTTGAAACTAAACCCCATAATTAACACTAATAATTTACCTATTATTGAAAACCTATTATTCAGTTTGCAAAATTAATTTTAAAACATCCAAAATATAACACATCTATTGAGGCAAGGTACAAGTATAAAGAGTAGATTGCTTAATTTATGAAATCATCTATATCCCTTGAACGGGTGATCAAGATATGCTCTCATTTGATCAAGATAATCTCTCATTTAATTGATGTGCCTTGAGTAATCCATGAGACTCCATTCATTGATTGTATATAGTATTCCATAAATATTTTAATGGCGAATGATAAATTAAAGAAGAGTAGCGTTGGGGAAAGTAAGAATGATGATGATAAGAAGGTATGTACCTCTGGTCATTTTTAAATTGTTTTTATTCATGTGTTTGGTTTTCATTTATAAATATAATGTCAAACCAATGTTAATATTTATGTTTTGAGGTATTTTTTAAACCATGAATTTTAAAAATTGATAATATAAATTAAATTCTTTTATATATATTTCTGTTAACAATAAATTGATGAATTAACATTTTTCTCTTCTTTAAATTATATATTTTCAAGATTACTATATAAGAAAAATATTTTTTATCTTAAAGATTATAGATGAAGTAAATGGGAATAAGTGTTTGATTTGTATCAATATGGTTCATTGGATTGTTTTTCAATTCTTTTTAGTGAAGAAAAATCTAAATAGAACAAATTTGAAAACCAATTTATTTTTAATCCTCTTCAAAGATTAACAATTGAACAAAATGATAATGTGATAAAAAAATTAATAGACGGATCTGTTTAGTTCACCATTCCACAAAAGCATCCATCCAAGGCCAAAAATATTGAAAGATTATCTCGATCACTTGAAAAAAATAGAACTCTACTAGAAGCAATTGTGAACTATTGCAAAGAAAATGATAGTTTGGTGGGAAACACTCTAACAACCACCAATATTGTTAATCATTATAGATTTATATATATCCTATTTTCCAACTTGTGCAAGATAATGGTTGAATATACCTTTATAAAAGGATCACGAAATACAAAAATAGACTACTTAGTTTGCAAGTAGTGCTATATTTGACCGAAAAATAAGTGGATCTAGCATTATTTAATGTGCCATGGAAGACAATTTTGATTTTGGTGGTAAATATGGGGAGCCTAATCTTTTGTCAACAACATGAGGGGGACAAATGTGTAAGTCACAACGCTACGATTCACCATGGATGGGATGGTTTTTTGCCCCCAACAAACTGTGAACCCATAAAAGGTTCACCCTGGTGGGTGGGAGGGAATAATTGATTCGGATAAAGCAGTAATATTTTCTTTAAAATATTTGTGTACTAAAATCAAAAACACCAATTCACCAACTTAATTTTGAATAGACAATATACTAATTCATTTTTATAAACTTGAAAAAATAGTATTTTAAAGTTGGATATCCATCTTAATACACAAGTTTTAAAGACACACAAATTTAATATATCATATTAAAATGCTCCCAAAATTCTTCATTTGTATACAATATATAATTGTAAAATAAATAAAGTTATTAAGATTAATAATAAAATTTACAAAAACGTTGGATCAAAGATTAAATATGAACCCTTTCGATTGAAAGATATTAAATATATGTATACAAAGAGAGTTTTGGGGTTGAAAATAGAGTTAGAGAATAAGGATTTAGATGTGTCCATTAAGTTTACTCTCAAACTTTTGTGCCTAACTGGTTAAATACATCACCCTCTTCTTAAAAGAATATAGAATCCCTAACAAAGTTAATAACTTCGTTTTTTAAATTAAAAAAAAAAAAAAAATATCGACGTATTGAATTGAGTGGAACTCTCATATCATTAAAGGGCCAATAAAACAAAAAAAAAAATATCGACGTATTGAATTGAGTGGAACTCTCATATCATTAAAGGGCCAACAAAACATATATTATTATAATTTAGAGAGTCATAAAAGAGATGGAAGGACTCACGTACATTCAAAATTGTTTTTAGGTGTAACATAATTTGTTTCCATTCACTTTGTATTAGTTTACTTTGTATCAGTTTGTTTGAAGATTTTAATATACTTACCATGTTTTTATTTAAATTTACAGATCTGTTTTTTCAACTTAATAAAATTATTCTAGGTGTAACAAAATTTGTTTCCATTTACTTTGTATTAGTTTACTTTGTATCGGATTGTTTGAAGATTCTAATATACTTATCTTTACCCTCTTTTCATTTAAATTTACAAATCATTCATTTTTTTTCAACTTGATATTATATAAATATATATGGCTCATGTGCATCCAATTTATTGTCTATATATTGTAGTAGATTCACTCATTACTAATGATGGGACCTTTTTACCTAGTAGTAGAGTAATGTCATGATAAGGCGTAAGTCATCTATTCAAGTTCAGTAAAAGGTTCATGTTTCCTATGAATAAAGAAGGTATAGGTGTCTATTTCTCATCGTATGATCTAAATCTTCTCAAGATTCAAACCCTTTTTTGACGAATGAAAACTATTTATCATGATAGGTTTCAGGAAAAACATTTTTTATGACAAAGTCTCACACCTATTATGGGGGGAGGACCACTATAGTTTTCTCATTAATAATAGTCTTCTTCATCTTGATACTATAGGATCGGTAATAGTTTACTCCATCTTCGTCAATTTTGGACATATTAAAGGTATAATGGATACCTGGTAATTTGAAATCACCAGTCCTGAAAAGAAGTGAAAAAATGAAGGAGAAGTAAGTGAACCTAACCCATTGGGTTATGAATATATTAGCTACTTTGATATTTAAATTTGATGGAAATTTGGAAAGTGGAACTTTCCTATCTTATCGAGCAAACTCCCTATTTGGTTGTTGATTGAATGTTTTGTTGGATCAATTTTTATGGTCTCTTATCTTTGGACAAACAAAGATATAGATCTTGAATTAAGTCCATTCCAATCTGAGTTACAGATAACCTATTTTCTCTCTCTGGTTAGACGAAATTGATACATAATCAAATACGTGATTTTGTCATGATGTACTAAACATTCTCATATGAATGTACCAAACATTTTACTTTGGTGGGAAATAGATCAAAATTAAGATGTGAAAACATAAAACAAAGGGGGGAAAGAAAGATGGTTATCACTTTTGGATCACAATGGTTAAATATATATAAATTCTTGTTATAGAAGGAAAATAACTTTGAAGTAATTTCCATTAGTGAAATCAATTATGAAAATATCTACTCATTCTTGCTCATAGACTCATTTGTACTGGACCATGATGTAG
>JASDQU010101618.1:12518-23388 GCA_032191745.1 Picea mariana | reverse complement strand
GATTTAGACCTTGAGACATAGATCAATAAAACATAACCTTTGTTAGATTTAAGTTTACAACTGGTTTAATCACAACTTAAGACCATAGTTACCAAAATTGGTCGAATTAGGCCAAAGAACATGGAAGTTTGGAAATACAATTCATGAGGTGAATTGTCTGATTTAATTCAATTCATTGATTTGTGTTGTTATAATTACCATGGGTGTGCACCTCTTACTTTCATGCTAAACCAAAAATTTGAAAAACTACCACAACTGCCTCCACAAGATAGCTCTCTTTGCCTTTCATTGACCCAACGTAGGAAGAGAGGGCCAAAATGTAGATAGATAGTCACATTGCACAATTTTTATTTTTTTTTGTCATTGTTGAAGCTAGTATCACAATAAAAATGACTAATGGATCAATGGTGATTCTAGACATATTCATGAAGAGATAATGAATAATATGTAAGTGAAATCACATAGCCATGATATTTGACCTCGAAATGTAGTCACAACAATTTAGTGATTAATGGATCCCTGGTGATTCTAGACGTATCCAAGAGGAGATAATGAATACGATGTAAGTGCAATCACATAGCCATGGTATTCGACCTTGGAATGTGTTCATGAGGAGAATAATGATAAGGATGTAAGAGAATTGAAAGGATGATTCTTGGATCTGGCATCGACATTGTTGTTTTGGAAAATTATGTTCGTGAATTTTGGTAAAGTATATTTGAGAATTTTAACGATTTTTTTTTGAATTGAAAATTTTCATTCAATTTTCTTTTATCATACCAAATTTTAATTCAAACTTGGTAATTATGCTTAAGACTACATACTTTAGTGGTATGTTTAATCCATAGAGTTTTATATATCCAACTTCGTATGTAATAATTTCTACAAGCTTTTCATGTTTAGAAATCAAATGCTATGTAATAATTACTACAAGCTTTTCATGTTTAGAAATCAAATGATTGCATGTATATGAATTGCATAATGTGTTTTGTTCTACATTACACTATTAATTTAGTAATTTGGGGAGAAGAGAGAGAGTTGAAAAAACTACACATTTTTTCATTTCTATTTTTCAGAGCTATTTTCGCTCCAATTTTTCAAAACTATATAGAGAATCTAATACTGAATAGTTTCTAATGAACAATGATGAGCGGAAAGACACTTTCACCAATATCAAGGCGACCATATCCCGGGCCCCGGTGTTGTGAAGTCCCGATTTCAATAGGGATTTTTTCCTTTATACTTTCTCCTTTGATCAATTGCTAGCCGCAGTATTGACTCAGAAGGATAATGACAACAACGAAGCCCCGGTGTCATTTATGAGTACTAATCTTCAAGGGGCTGAGCTCAATTATTCTTTAGTCGACAAGCAATCCTACTTGGTTTATAAGGCAATAAAACATTTTTGATCTTATATCCTCAAGAATCACACTAAAGTAATTGTGCCTCACCCTGTCATCTGATCCTTGTTTACCCAGCAAGAAATGGGGGAAAGAAGAGGAAACTGGATGGCGATAGTCCAAGAATTTGACCTAGAAATAAAGCCTGCAAAACTAGTAAAAGGGCAGGGGTTTTGTAAGCTCGCAGTCGAGGCCCAAGATCAAGTAAATAAATATATCGAATGGGAGAACAAGATGGCACTATGGTGTGGTGAAGTAACATACATCTCCCTAGGACAAGATTCTTGGTATAAAGGCTTAACTTATCTTCTACATCAAGGGGATTGTCCCGAAAACCTCAATCCTAGATAAAGGAGAGCTCTAAGATTAAAATCTGCGCAATATCGTCTTATAAATTCGGTGCTCTTCTGGATCAATTATGATGGGGTACTATTAATATGTCTTGAGTGTGAAGATGTAAACAAAGTGATAAAATAACTTCATGATGGCCCCGCCAGAGGAAATTTTGCAGGAAACACCTTCACTCAGAAGATTCAGAGAGCCAACTATTACTAGCCCACGCTATTCAAAGACGCTCACACCTACTCTAGAAACTGTAAGACTTGTCAAATAAGCACCAGAAAGGAGAAAAGGGTAGCAGTCCCGCTCCAACCTATGATCGTCTCTAGGCCTTTTGAGAAGTGGGGGTTGGATATCATAGGATAAATCACACCAAGATCCTCAAAACTGCACAAGTACATTCTTACTGCCACCGACTATTTCACAAAATGGATAGAGGCCATTCCTCTTACTCATGTAAACGAGAAGGTAGTCATCCAATTTATAGAACAACAAATGATCATAAGGTTTGGTGTCCCCTCTGTTTTGGTCTTTGATAATGCAACTTACTTCTCTTCTACTCTATTGATAGAGTTTGCTCTGGACAAAGGGATCATAATCAAGTACTCAGCAAATTATTACCCTCAGGGAAACGGTGTGGCAGAATCAACTAATAAAAACCTGGTAAGGATATTGAAGAAGATGGTCACAGAAAACCAGAGGAACTGGAATAATCTACTTTATAATACTCTATGGGCCGATAGGGTCACACCTAAGGAAACAATATGAAATTCCCCATACTTTTGGGTCTACGGGAAAGAAGCCATCCTCCCAAACATGCTCTATCTGCCATATCTTCAATTGGCCCAAGATTTCAACGAGGAACCCTCATCGGCCATGCAACAAAGAATCAATACTCTACTCATGTTGGAAGAAGAGAGAGAGAAGGCTAAGTCAAAATTTCTAGCTCACCAACAAATAGTGAAAAGATGGTTCGATAAGCATAAGGCTAAAGAAAAGAACTTTGAGGTAGTATGCAATTCAAATCATTTTATATTGTCTCTCCAGAAGTCATGCATCATTGTTTCCATGTTAACGATAGGTTGTTCAAATATGAACGAATCTTGGATGGGTTGTGCCTGGTAAAGATCCCCACATAATATCATGTCAATGTTTCCAAAGTATTTTGTGTGCACATATTTTATGTTTCTTAGTTGTCTATCAATGGAATACAAGAACCGACTTCAATCAAAGATGCTTCATCTATAAAGACAAGTTGGATTTCCTCATAAATCTTAGACAATGTATCCAACATTTTCTTGCTAAGTGGAAGAAACTGTGACTTGTTAAAAGGAATTAAAAAAGCAGAGTGGACTGTTGTTCCACCTGCATTATATGCAACTTTTCCTGTGTATGCAACTATTATGCCCTTTGGTTTCATAGGATCAGAGGAATTGTTTGAATAATAGATTCGCATAAGCATCTGGAACAATGCTTTCATTGTGAATGTCTTGCATGTTCCTGCTCCGCCTGTAAGGAACAAGTGCACATGAGTATCCATATTCAAGCATTTTTTAAGAGAAATGTCCTTTACAATTGTTTATTGTTCTCGATTCAATAGACACCTTATTCTGTGGTATTTATTATTTTCAATTAGGAAAGGATGTTTTGTGACTTGAAAACCAATATTGATACATTTTTCACCTCCACCTGGTGGAGGACGAGGCAAATCCGCTTGCAAGTCATAGGACTCGCAAGGAGTTCTGGTTCTTTTTTGGTTTGTGAATGTCTCATTAGGATTGTTAAGGTTTTCTATCTCATTAACTGCAATTTCTAGATCACCCCATGTTGGATTAACATTGTAGGTAAATATAGCTTCGTTGATATGCACTATAGTCTTAGAGGCAACATACGTAGCCTCCCATGTAGAGAAGTTATGTTTTAATGTCTCTTCATTTTCATCGAACGGAACATACAACAACATTTTTTCTCTACAATAGTTTTCATAGTCATAATATTTATTGTATTTGACAAACCATATTACACAGGTTTTTTTTCTTTTTGATATGGGCACACCAATTTGTTTGTAATGTGATACGAATTCTGCTAAGCAGATATGCCTAATAGGAGATGGACGTTGAAGGTAATAATCAACAATAGAGTGACATAGGACGTCTTCTGAATTGGCAGTCTCTTGTTCTAACAAAATCTGTGGTTTAAGCACAAATGTGCGTTTTTCAAATGGAGATGTGTTTATGAAGACACATTTTCGTGAACTACAAGTGAGGGGTAGGGAAAGTGCAATGTGAACTGCTTGCTGAGCAGACATTTGTTGAAGATTAAGCAATGTGTTTCCAAGTGTGTGTATCATTTGTATGACATCAATATGAATTATTTCATGTTCTTTGCGTATTCTTCTGAATGAACTTGTCATAGATTTGTCAACCTTTGTCATATACGAGGTACAGTAGGATGTTGTAGCATATGCATTGAGCACATATTGTGCACCTGCATTTTCTTTCCACATAATTGTCATGTCCTTGGAGAAACTGTTGTTCCAAATATGGGAAAGTTTTCATTTAAGGAAAATTGTTGGTTGCTTAAGCGTACATTGTATGGATTTGATGTACTCATCTTTTAATAGATTTAGCTTTGTCAAGAACGCATCGAATCTCATCAGCTCATCAAATTCTCCTTTCTATAGAAATGCAAACAATGATTTAAATTTCTCAACAACAACATTGTCCTATAAAATAAGTGGCTCTATGATTCTTGTAGCTCTCATTGGCGGCATGGGAAAGTTATATCTGCAATGCGAGTTTTTTCGTTTTCTACAACTTCTTGTATGGCAAGTTCCAGATCCAAATGATTTTTGTTGCACGTTATGTGTTTCTCAACAAATTGTTTGATATATGAATTGTTGTCAGTTCCATAGACTAGTGCACCCTCTATCCACAACAGTGCGTGGTCATGTTCATTTCCCCTATTATGGTATTCAATCACAAAAAAGTAGTTTGATATTTTTCCGAAAAACGTTTCATCATGGCATATCAATTGTCTCAAAGCATTTATTCTATGTCTATAGTAGCGAGTACATGTCACTGGGTCTTTTCTTATGAGGTAGTCAATGTGATTGTTTTCCAGTGTATTGGTTTGTTTTTTACGTTTCATGTTCTTATGCAAGTCAATACGATATCTACCAATGGATCCCAATAATGCTCTGCACTTGTAAATGTGACGAAAAATGTTGGAGGGCCCAATTGTTGGATCATTGCAAAAATAGTTTTTTTGTTTTGTTGCAAATAGTCAAGAGAGGTGCAATTTTTTTTGAAATCTATGTATCCAATATAAGATTTCAGAATTTTTTCTAGGTTTACTTTGTACTTGACATCCTTGGCCAACAACTTTCTTCCTTGTAACTGACCTTTTCTTATTCGGACCCACATGTAGGAGAGAACTTGCTCTATTATTATGCGCATTGTTTTGAAAAACAAATTTGTTATGTGACAGGAGAAGTCACCGCTTGAATGTAGCAGCTCCCATCGGACTATTTTATGATAAATGAATCGTTATGTACTGTCAACAGCACATGGATCTCCATAGAATAGTGTTGGAAAGTTAATTTCCTCAACGAATTTGTCCTTGAATATTCCAAGTGGATGTTGCCCCTTAGCAGGTGCAATTTCGACAATCTTGTCTTGCAAGTCACGAATGCACTGTGAATCAGTGAATCCATGCACCAATGTATCAGCAGGTGTTTCATTCTCCGATTCATCACTTGGATCAAATTCACTAGCATTTTCGAGAGTCTCTGCAGAGTTGGCATCCTCTTCTACAAGAACATTGTTCCAGTTCTCATTTATACAAATGTTCTCTGCTTTGTACAGGGCTCTGGAATATAATTCATTTAATGCTTTCATAACAACATGCACACACACTTTGCCTGTCTGATAGGGATTTTTGTATTGCAAGCGTCTTTTCAGAGCCACATAAATTGTCATTCTATCGCTAATGAATTGTGGCAAGGATTTTTGCACAACATCTAGCTGAACAGGCACATTAATAATTGATCCTGTTAAGCCCATCTGGGGTCGTTTATAGCCCCAAGGCCTGATTTGTGCAAATGCAATTCGTAGAGACACAAGTCTCTCCTCAAGTTCCATAAGTGCACTTACATCTGCTAGTGGTGTATTACATCTTATCTGCTCAAGGGTTGCAAATTGTGGCAGTTTTCCATTTTCAAGCGACCGTTTGCATGGAAGACAAATTTTGCCACTAGAAAATTGTTTATCGTGTGCTATCAAGCGGAGGTATTATGCTTGCAAATCAGGCGTGAAAGACTTATTGTTTTTTGAGAAATTCAATTGTTCACAAATTTCACACGCAATGGAAGGAGTGTCTTTAATTTGTTTCATGTATGTCTGTCTTGCATTTTTCTTTCGCAGGGAAGAATGAGTAGAAAGTGTTTGCTGGTTTTCATTGGTAGTAGTGCATGGTGTTGCTTCTAGGCCACGAAATGTGACAGTTTCATGACCGTTCCGGGATATGTGACCACACCTGTTTATGTTCTATTGTGCATGAACAAATTTCTTTAGATTGTGATATGTGAGTTTCTCTCTAAAAGGAAGCGCAACAATGTATTTTTTTCTCTCGTGCATGACCTTTTTCAAGTTGTGGTAACTTACTCTACGTTTCTTGTCCAAGGGCACGATGGCCTGATGGAAACTGGGATGAATTTTACTCCGATTCAGGTTGTCATAACTTAGTGTATGTTTTTTGTTTAAGGGGTGTATGGCCTCATCACAACTGGGACGAATTTTACGAATAGTTTTCTTCAAGTTGTGATAACTTACTCTACGTTTTTTGTTTAAGCCTTGAATGGCCTCATCACAACTGTTACGAAATTCATACATCGATTTTTTGTTCAAGCCCTGTATGGCCATATCACAACCAGGAGGGGTTTCATTCTCACTAAAAAGCATGCAACGCGTATGCAGATTCGATGTGGTTTGGCTAGCATGGACATTCAACCCTAAACCACTGATATGTCCAAGCAAAGGTTCATAATGGATATGTGTTGTATCCTTTTTCAACAAGAGGATATCAATTGTTTTATCGTAATTAGAATCAATAGACCAGGAATGGACAGTGCCATTTGGTAAGGCCGACCAGACCTGGATATTTACTGTGAACATGATAGACAACCATTGCAAACAAAATCTGCAACCCTCCACATTCCCTTTTTCATATGGTAGCGCCATGTTTACAAGGTATTCTTGCCAACTTCCAATTGTCGGCATATTTTGTAGGAGATATGGCGAAAGGTGCTCATGCAAGTACCTGAAAGCCTGTTGGTTGTCGCCTATAATTGCATTGCAAAATGACTGTACAATGTAAAGCTGCAACAACTGCACATCGAACTCCGCTGCTACCAAACAACAAATTGCATTGAATAGACTATCTCCACAGCTAGACACAACGGTTGTTGCTAGCTGTAAACCATGGGAGTCTATGTGATGCATAATCTGTTTCCACTGTGATTCAAGGTCTTTGCAAATGAGGGACAAGTAAATATGAGCTTCTTCAACATTTCATATGGACAATTTTATGTACAGTAGTGGTTCATAATGACCACTGACAACATTGGCATCATGGAACAAGATGCAATATGGATTGTCAGATGCAGTTTTGTTGAATAGTAAATATCTTGTTTTTCTTGTCAATGACCATATTCCAATTGATATATTGAGCCAGTTAGACAGCCATCGTATACAAAATGTATCTCCCCAAAGTCCCCTCTCATGTGCAGGAAGAATTGGGGATGCAGGCAACTGCATCTTTGAAAAATACGTTTGGACATCATGTATTCCATGCAACTGCCGAAGAAAATCAGATTCCAGTTCGTATTCATACAACTCCAATGCCTCAACATTGCCATTTTTTAAACAACCCAAGAAATAATCTATCAATCCATTGCGCAGGTCGGTCGAGGAATAACGGAAATGCAGTAGAACCTGAAATGCATCGAAAAGGAAATCCTCTATAGTATATGAGAATGCATCGAATCTAAAATGCCTATTGCTATGCAAAACCTCATCAATGATGTCATGTATAATGGAGTGTGTATCTATTTCATACGACTCAACATCTATTACTTCTCATGATTGGTCGGAAAAGCCACAGTTTGGTCAGTAGAGTGTCGACATTTCAGATCCAAATCAAGATCCATCTTCAGGACAATGAGCCTGGGTTTAGATAATGAGAAGATTTGTTTTTAACACTGAAAATTGGCGTGAAAACTAAGTGTCGGCTAGGTTGTTTTAATTAGGGTTTATGTTATTAGGTAAAAAATCCTTTTCTTTATTATTTAATTAGGGTTATGCTTGATTGTTTTGAAATTATTAAATTATTATTAATTCAAACATTGATAAACTTTGAATTAATAATAATTTAATAATTTCAAAGTGTATTAATGTTTGTTATATTGAATTAGGGTTTGGATGTTTGTTATATTTAATTAGTTCATTAATAAATTCAAAGTTTGTTAATGTTTATTAATGTATAGTTTCAAATTTTGTGTTTATCAAAGTTTATTGAAGTTTATTAATTAGTTTATCCAAKTTTTATTGATGTTTATTAATTAGTTTATATTGAATAAGGGTTTCAAAGTCTATTAATGTTTGTTATATTGAATTAGGGTTTCAAAGTATTATTAATGTTTGTTATATTTATTAATTAGTTCATTAATAATTTCCAAGGTTTATTAATGTTTATTAATGTAAAGTTTTAAAGTTTATGTTTATCTAGGTTTATTGATGTTTATTAATTAGTTTATTAATAATCCCAAAGTTTATTCGTTTATTACTAATTTCAAAGTTTATTAATTGTTTGTTATATTTATTAATTAGTTCTTAAGAATCAATTGTGAATCAGAGGGAGCCAATTTTCACTTAATTCTAACCCATTATCTCTGTTCAGGTTGCTAGGGTGTTTACGGATTTCAATGGCTTCTCTAACACGACGTTTGAAGAAGTGATTTTCTTTGGCGAGGATTTTGGTGTCTTCTAAGCAGATATGGTGTCTTGTTTTAAGGGAGTGTTCAACTAGGGCGGAGGTGCGGATGCGTTCGTTCTTAATGTCAGCTCCATGTTCTTTTATCCTAATCTGGAAGGAGCGACCAGTTTCACCGATGTAGCATCTCCCACATGAGCACTCTATTTTGTAGATTCCTTTACCTTTGCGGGGGTCTATTTTGTCTTTTACGGATCTCATATTTTGTTTGATGGTTACAAGTGGTGAAACTGGTAACCAACAATATAGGCAATAACTGTCTTGGGGATGTAGCTCAGATGGTAGAGCGCTCGCTTAGCATGCGAGAGGTACGAGGATCGATACCCCGCATCTCCATCTTGGTTCGGCATTCAAGACTCTTAGCTATTTTGATTAGCTTGATTTTCATGGTGAGATGTGGGGGTTGTGAACTTTTGTGCTATGTAGGTATGTAGGTAAGGTACCAAGGAAGTGATAACCCTCAAATAAATTAAAGCAATGTTCATTGAAAATGAAGAAAATTGTGTTATAATTGAAAATGAAGAAAATTATGTTATAAAAATTCTTATGTACATGTTTTAATAGGACAATGTTCATTGAAAATGAAAAAAAATGTGTTATAATTGAAAATGAAGAAAATTGTGTTATAAAAATTCTTATGTACATGTTTTAATAGGATTTTTAGAGGAACATGTGTTTTCAAAATATTTTTCATAATATGACCCATCCCAAAGTTGGTTTTATACATATAACTATAAATTGAAAAAATAAATGTAATCACTAAATGTTGATGAACAATATTAATCTAGCATAAACTTTGAGCTTGTGGATGGAATCCTCAGAGAAGAGTTGGATAGTAGTTCCCATCCCTCGGGAGGTACCAAATAAATGACTACTAGAATTCGGATTTTGAACATAAAGATTCTTCTAACATGTGAAAAGTGGTCCTAAACCTTGGGGATGTAGTAATACATTCAAAAAAATAAATGTAATCACTAAATGTTGATGAACAATATTAATCTAGCATAAACTTTGAGTTTGTGGATGGAATCCTTAGAGAAGAGTTGGATAGTAGTTCCCATCCCTCTGGAGGTACCAAATAAATGACTACTAGAATTCGGATTTTGAACATAAAGATTCTTCTAACATGTGAAAAGTGGTCCTAAACCTTGGGGATGTGGTAATACATTCAAAAAATTATCCCATTCGATGTGCCCTCCCGTTGATTTAGGAATACTAACATAATTCCTTGTCCAAGCTACACAACCGACTCCGAAGAGTCCTAACAAATGATGATTAAGATGAGAATCAAATTTTGTGAACCATGAACCACTTGGTCTCCACTTAGGTTATAGATGTAACATAACTGCTATTGAAAATATGGTATAGACATAAGAGCAAGAAAATAGCTCCAACATAAATATCTTTGTTAGTGCGTAAGTTGATTGTATACCACCACTCATAAACACCAAAATAAGAAATATCGATTGGACTAAGAATGTTGCCTTGGGTAAAGTCTTATATAGTTGGCTAACCAAAATGAGGATGCCAAATTGCATGAGAAATGGCTCTTTCATGTAATGGATAACATACCCATGCTTCAAAATTTCCTTTCCAAGCCACATGGAACAAATTACAAGAGATCCATGGAAATATTATTGCAAACTGACCAAAGTGGAAATAATTTTTTTTATGATAAAAGTGTTCTTTAGTAATATCATCATGACTCTCGAAGTCATGTGTGGTCGCAATAATAGACCAAATAAAATGAGTAGTTGGGTCTTGGGCCAAGCCTTTGATGAACTTTGGAAATCTTGATTCCATAATGCTTTTCAAATCCTCCTAGCCATTATCTTATTGCAATAATTCTTTCCAGGAAGAACGCCCGTGTTGTGACTATTCCACCCAAAAGGTAATGGGCTACTCCTACAACACATCCATGTACAATGCTCTAGTCTCTAGGCTAGATAGCAGGAGCAACCTTCAATTTGTGTATGGTGCAAATGATAGGTTCAATGATTTATTACAAGTACCCGCAATCGTTGAATAAGAACATTACAACTAAAGTCCCATGGAAAAATGAGCGCCTAAAAATAAAATAC
>JASDQU010101618.1:0-10320 GCA_032191745.1 Picea mariana | reverse complement strand
GAGAATTTTAACGATTTTTTTTTGAATTGAAAATTTTCATTCAATTTTCTTTTATCATACCAAATTTTAATTCAAACTTGGTAATTATGCTTAAGACTACATACTTTAGTGGTATGTTTAATCCGTAGGGTTTTATATATCCAACTTTGTATGTAATAATTTCTACAAGCTTTTCATGTTTAGAAATCAAATGCTATGTAATAATTACTACAAGCTTTTCAGGTTTAGAAATCAAATGATTGCATGTATATGAATTGCATAATGTGTTTTGTTCTACATTACACTATTAATTTAGTAATTTGGGGAGAAGAGAGAGAGTTGAAAAAACTACACATTTTTTCATTTCTATTTTTCAGAGCTATTTTCGCTCCAATTTTTCAAAACTATATAGAGGATCTAATACTGAATAGTTTCTAATGAACAATGATGAGCAGAAAGACAATTTCACCAATATCAAGGCGACCATATACCGGGCCCCGGTGTTGTGAAGTCTCGATTTCAATAGGGATTTTTTCCTTTATACTTTCGCCTTTGATCAATTGCTAGCCGCAGTATTGACTCAGAAGGATAATGACAACAACGAAGCCCCAGTGTCATTTATGAGTGCTAATCTTCAAGGGCTGAGCTCAATTATTCTTTAGTCGACAAGCAATCCTACTCGATTTATAAGGCAATAAAACATTTTTGATCTTATATCCTCAAGAATCACACTAAAGTAATTGTGCCTCACCCTGTCGTCCGATCCTTGTTTACCCAACAAGAAATGGGGGAAAGAAGAGGAAACTGGATGGCGATAGTCCAAGAACTTGACCTAGAAATAAAGCCTGCAAAACTAGTAAAAGGGCAGGGGTTTTGTAAGCTCGCAGTCAAGGCCCAAGATCAAGTAAATAAATATCTCGAATGGGAGAATGAGATGGCACTATGGTGTGGTGAAGTAACATACATCTCCCTAGGACAAGATTCTTGGTATAAAGGCTTAACTTATCTTCTACATCAAGGGGATTGTCCCGAAAACCTCAATCCTAGAGAAAGGAGAGCTCTAAGATTAAAATCTGTGCAATATCGTCTTATAAATTCGGTGCTCTTCTGGATCAATTATGATGGGGTACTATTGATATGTCTTGAGCGTGAAGATGTAAACAAAGTGATAAAATAACTTCATGATGGCCCCGCCAGAGGAAATTTTGCAGGAAACACCTTCACTCAGAAGATTCAGAGAGCCATCTATTACTAGCCCACCCTATTCAAAGACGCTCACACCTACTCTAGAAACTGTAAGACTTGTCAAATAAGCACCAGAAAGGAGAAAAGGGTAGCAGTCCTGCTCCAACCTGTGATCGTATCTAGGCCTTTTGAGAAGTGGGGGTTGGATATCATAGGATAAATTACACCAAGATCCTAAAAAATGCACAAGTACATTCTTACTGCCACCGACTATTTCACAAAATGGGTAGAGGCCATTCCTCTTACTCATGTAAACGAGAAGGTAGTAATCCAATTTATAGAACAACGAATGATCATAAGGTTTGGTGTCCCCTCTGTTTTGGTCTTTGATAATGCAACTTACTTCTCTTCTACCCTATTGATAGAGTTTTCTCTGGACAAAGGGATCATAATCAAGTACTCCGCAAATTATTACCCTCAGGGAAACGATGTGGCAGAATCAACTAATAAAAACCTGGTAAGGATATTGAAGAAGACGGTCACAGAAAACCAGAGGAACTGGAATAATCTACTTTATAATACTCTATGGGCCGATAGGGTCACACCTAAGGAAGCAATAGGAAATTCCCCATACTTTTGGGTCTACGGGAAAGAATCCATCCTCCCAAACATGCTCTATCTGCCATCTCTTCAATTGGCCCAAGATTCCAACGAGGAATCCTCATCGGCCATGCAACAAAGAATCAATACTCTACTCATGTTGGAAGAAGAGAGAGAGAAGGCTAAGTCAAAATTCCTAGCTCACCAACAAATAGTGAAAAGATGGTTCGATAAGCATAAGGCTAAAGAAAAGAACTTTGAGGTAGTATGCAATTCAAATCATTTTATATTGTCTCTCCAGAAGTCATGCATCATTGTTTCCATGTTAACGATAGGTTTTTCAAATATGAACGAATCTTGGATGGGTTGTGCCTGATAAAGATCCCCACAGAATATCATGTCAATGTTTCCAAAGTATTTTGTGTGGACATATTTTATGCTTCTTAGTTGTCTATCAATGGAATACAAGAATCGACTTCCAATCAAAGATGCTTCATCTATAAAGACAAGTTGGATTTCCTCATAAATCTTAGACAATGTATCCAACATTTCCTTGCTAAGTGGAAGAAACTGTGACTTGTTAAAAGGAATTAAAAAAGCAGAGTGGACTGTTGTTCCACCTGCATTATATGCAACTTTTCCTGTGTATGCAACTATTATGCCCTTTGGTTTCATAGGATGAGAGGAATTGTTCAAATAATAGATTCGCATAAGAATCTGGAACAATGCTTTCATTGTGAATGTCTTGCATGTTCTTGCTCCGCCTGTAAGGAACAAGTGCACATGAGTATCCATATTAAAGCATTTTTTAAGAGAAATGTCCTTTACAAATGTTTATTGTTCTCGATTCAATAGACACCTTATTTTGTGGTATTTATTATTTTCAATTAGGAAAGGATGTTTTGTGACTTGAAAACTAATATTGATACATTTTTCACCTCCACTTGGTGGAGGACGAGGCAAATCCGCTTGCAAGTCATAGGACTCGCAAGGAGTTTTGGTTCTTTTTTGGTTTGTGAATGTCTCATCAGGATTGTTAAGGTTTTCTATCTCATTAACTGCAATTTCTAGATCACCCCATGTTGGATTAACATTGTAGGTAAATCTAGCTTCGTTGATATGCACTATAGTCTCAGAGGCAACATAAGTAGCCTCCCATGTAGAGAAGTTATGTTTTAATGTCTCTTCATTTTCATCGAACGGAACATACAACAACAATTATTCTCTACAATAGTTTTCATAGTCATAATATTTATTGTATTTGACAAACCGTATTACACAGGGTTTTTTTCTTTTTGATATGGGCACACCAATTTGTTTGTAATGTGATACGAATTCTGCTAAGCAGATATGCCTAATAGGATATGGACGTTGAAGGTAATAATCAACAATAGAGTGACATAGCACGTCTTCTGAATTGGCAGTCTCTTGTTCTAACAAAATCGGTGGTTTAAGCACAAATGTGCATTTTTCAAATGGAGATGTGTCTATGAAGACACATTTTCGTGAACTACAAGTGAGGGGCAGGGAAAGTGCAATGTGAACTGCCTGCTGAGCAGACATTTGTTGAAGATTAAGCAATGTGTTTCCAAGTGTGTGTATCATTTGTATGACATCAATTTGAATTCTTTCATGTTCTTTGCGTATTCTTCTGAATGAACTTGTCATAGATTTGTCAACCTTTGTCATATACAAGGTACAGTAGGATGTTGTAGCATATGCATTGATCATGTATTGTGCATCTGTATTTTCTTTCCACATAATTGGCATGTCCTTGGAGAAACTATTGTTCCAAATATGGGAAAGTTTTCATTTAAGGAAAATTGTTGGTTGCTTAAGCGTACATTGTATGGATTCGATGTACTCATCTTTTAATAGATTTAGCTCTGTCAAGAACGCATCGAATCTCATCAGCTCATAAATTCTCCTTTCTATAGAAATGCAAACAAGGATTTAAATTTCTCAACAACAACATTGTCCTCTAAAATAAGTGGCTCTATGATTCTTGTAGCTTTCATTGGTGGCATGGGAAAGTTATATCTGCAATGCGAGTTTTTTCATTTTCTACAACTTCTTGTATGGCAAGTTCTGGATCCAAATGATTTGTGTTGCACGTTATGTGTTTCTCAACAAATTGTTTGATATATGAATTGTTGTCAGTTCCATAGACTAGTGCACCCTCTATCCACAACAGTGCATGGTCATGTTCATTTCCCCTATTCTAGTATTCAATCACAAAAAAGTAGTCTGATATTTTTCCGAAAAACATTTCATCATGGCATATCAATTGTCTCAAAGCATTTATTCTATGTCTATAGTAGCGAGTACATGTCACTGGGTCTTTTCTTATGAGGTAGTCAATGTGATTGTTTTCCAGTGTATTGGTTTGTTTTTTACGTTTCCTGTTCTTATGCGGGTCAATACGATATCTACCAATGGATCCCAGTAATGATCTGCACTTGTAAATGTGACGAAAAATGTTGGAGGGCCCAATTGTTGGATCATTGCAAAAATAGTTTTTTTGTTTTGTTGCAAATAGTCAGGAGAGGTGTAATTTTTTTTGAAATCTATGTATCCAATATAAGATTTCAGAATTTTTTCTAGGTTTACTTTGTACTTGACATCCTTGGCCAACAACTTTCTTCCTTGTAATTGGCCTTTTCTTATTCGGACCCACATGTAGGAGAGAACTTGCTCTATTATTATGCGCATTGTTTTGAAAAACAAATTTGTTATGTGACAGGAGAAGTCACTGCTTGAATGTAGCAGCTCCCATCGGACTATTTTATGATAAATGAATCGTTATGTACTGTCAACAGCACATGGATCTCCATAGAATAGTGTTGGAAAGTTCATTTCCTCATCGAATTTGTCTTTGAATATTCCAAGTGGATGTTGCCCCTTAGCAGGTGCAATTTCGACAATCTTGTCTTGCAAGTCACGAATGCATTGTGAATCAGTGAATCCATGCACCAATGTATCAGCAGGTGTTTCATTCTCCGATTCATCACTTGTATCAAATTCACTAGCATTTTCGAGAGTCTCTGCATAGTTGGCATCCTCTTCTACAAGAACACTGTTCCAGTTCTCATTTATACAAATGTTCTCTGCTTTGTACAGGGCTCTGGAATATAATTCCTTTAATGCTTTCATAACAACATGCACACGCACTTTGCCTGTTTGATAGGGATTTTTGTATCGCAAGTGTCTTTTCAGAGCCACATAAATTTTCATTCTATCGCTAATGAATTGTGGCAAGGATTTTTGCACAACATCTAGCTTAATAGGCACATTAATAATTGATCATGTTAAGCCCATCTGGGGTCGTTTATAGCCCCAAGGCCTGATTTGTGCAAATGAAATTCGTAGAGACACAAGTCTCTCCTCAAGTTCCGTAAGTGCACTTACATCTGGTAGTGGTGTATTACATCTTATCTACTCAAGGGTTGCAAATTGTGGCAGTTTTCCATTTTCAAGCGACTGTTTGCATGGAAGACAAATTTTGCCACTAGAAAATTGTTTATCGTGTGCTATCAAGCGAAGGTATTATGCTTGAAAATTAGGCGTGAAAGACTTATTGTTTTTTGAGAAATTCAATTGTTCACAAATTTCACACGCAATGGAAGGAGTGTCTTTAATTTGTTTCATGTATGTCTGTCTTGCATTTTTCTTTCGCAGGGAAGAATGAGTAGAAAGTGTTTGTTGGTTTTCATTGGTAGTAGTGCATGGTGTTGCTTCTAGGCCACGAAATGTGACAGTTGCATGAACATTTCGGGATATGTGACCACACCTGTTTATGTTCTATTGTGCATGAACAAATTTCTTTAGATTGTGATATGTGAGTTTCTCTCTAAAAGGAAGCACAACAATGTATTTTTTTCTCTCGTGCATGACCTTTTTCAAGCTGTGGTAACTTACTCTATGTTTCTTGTCCAAGGGCACGATGGCCTGATGGAAACTGGGATGAATTTCACTCTGATTCAGGTTGTCATAACTTAGTGTATGTTTTTTGTTTAAGGGGTGTATGGCCTCATCACAACTGGGACGAATTTTACGCATTTTTTCAAGTTGTGATAACTTACTCTACGTTTTTTGTTTAAGCCTTGTATGGCCTCATCACAACTGTGACGAAATTCATACATCGATTTTTTGTTCAAGCCCTGTATGGCCATATCACAACCAGGAGGGGTTTCATTCTCACTAAAAAGCATGCAACGCATATGCAGATTCGATGTGGTTTGGCTAGCATGGACATTCAACCCTAAACCACTGATATGTCCAAGAAAAGGTTCATAATGGATATGTGTTATATATGTTTTCAACAAGAGGATATCAATTGTTTTATCGTAATTAGAATCAATAGACCAGGAATGGGCAGTGCCATTTGGTAAGGCCGACCAGACCTGGATATTTACTCTGAACATGATAGACAACCATTGCAAACAGAACCTGCAACCCTCCACATTCCCTTTTTCATATGGTAGCACCATGTTTACAAGGTATTCTTGCCAACTTCCAATTGTCGGCATATTTTGTAGGAGATACAGCGAAAGGTGCTCATGCAAGTACCTGAAAGCTTGTTGGTTGTCGCCTATAATTGCATTGCAAAATGACTATACAATGTAAAGATGCAACGACTGCACATCGAACTCCGCTGCTACCAAACAACAAATTGCATTGAATAGACTATATCCACAGCTAGACACAACGATTGTTGCTAGATGTAAACCATGGGAGTCTATGTGATGCATAATCTGTTTCCACTGTGATTCAAGGTATTAGCAAATGAGGTACAAGTAAATATGAGCTTCTTCAACATTTCATATGGACAATTTTTTGTACAGTAGTGGTTCATAATGACCACTGACAACATTGGCATCATGGAACAAGATGCAATATGGATTGTCAGATGCAGTTTTGTTGAATAGTAAATATCTTGTTTTTCTTGTCAATGACCATATTCCAATTGATATATTGAGCCAATTAGACAGCCATCGTATACAAAATGTATCTCCCCAAAGTCCCCTCTCATGTGTAGGAAGAATTGGGGATGCAGACAACCGCATCTTTGAAAAATACGTTTGGACATCATGTATTCCATGCAACTGCCGAAGAAAATCAGATTCCAGTTCGTATTCATACAACTCCAATGCCTCAACATTGCCATTTTTTAAACAACCCGGGAAATAATCTATCAATCCATTGCGTAGGTCGGTCAAGGAATAATGGAAATGCAGTAGAACCTGAAATGCATCGAAAAGGAAATCCCCTACAATATATGAGAATGCATCGAATCTAAAATGCCCATTGCTATGCAAAACCTCATCAATGATGTCATGTATAATGGAGTGTGTATCTATTTCATACGACTCAACATCTATTACTTCTTTCATCTTTTGAACTGCCATTTTGAAGTTGTTTGTTAGATACTTTTAGTTTGCATGAAAATAGAGAAAAGGGGAAAAAAAGAATAAATGTAGGAAAAAACAAAAAAATGAAAGAAAAATAGGAAAACTACAAGCGCGGAACTGGGTACCAATCCCTGTATGTATCTTTCAACCTTCTTCTTGTCAACTTCAATCCCCCCTAATCCCCGTAGCAGACGAGAAGAAAACAAACCCACACTAGAAAGAGAACCAAACAAAAAGAAACAACACAAATAAATAACACCATAAATTTACTCAGCAGAAAGATCGATTTGAACCTATTCATGGCATGCATCCTACAAGCTTCTCAGAGCCAAAGAAAAGTTTTGCAAAATACAAAGGACATGACAAAGGAAACAGTTGGACGCATTTTTCTGACTGACAGAATAAAACCATTCCCTGCGTCTACACCCCGACGGATGGTTCCCTCTTCTGATAGCTCTGAACTACTTTTGGAAAACCCCTCTGCATTGCAATTTTTGAAATAGCTATGGACGTGGCAGCCGGCATATGAAGACACATGGTTTCCAAGAATAGAAATTAAGAGCATAGAGAAACATGGTCTACAATAGAATTTCGAGGTAGGGACTCCCACCATTGAAAAATACCAACGAAACGATGGCACGGAAACTTACCCATCAATGAGGGATGACAACAACTCAAACCCAAAAACTGCAAGCCGCAACAATAGGTCCAACAACTTGCAAAGTTCAATAACAACAAACCAGTGACAACCACGAAGAGGTCCAACTGCAACTGCAGGACCTCAACTTTGCAAAGTTGAATCAAACAAGAACAAGGACCATGGAACGAACCAATGAACAAGCATCAACCACTGAACCACTGATGTCGGCGGAGAACAATTCAACACAATTTCATTGCAAACAACACCATAAAAAAATGGAACGAAACAGTATTGCAACGCCTCTGTACAATAAACATTTAAGACTATCAAACTTGTTAGGTAAACACTTAAGACTGTCAGAACCGTCAAACAACGTAGTCCTGTGCAAACATTTAAGAAAAAATGCAGCGTGGCAGGTCTCTTTTCTCAAAGCACGGAAAAATAAAGAAAAAATCAAACATAGTAATATGCTAGAGAATGTATTCTACCTAGAAGAAAATGTTAAAGCAAACATTCAAACTGATGCTAGCATTAATCCACCTTCGACCAATGCATAAGAAAATATATGATTCAAAAAGACCATATACGATGAAATACTTTGGATATGCCAACATATATAACATTGGGAATAGTGAAGCCGACAATAAGACCTCCAATCCGTTGTCCAATTAGATCATGACAAATATGGTACTTTTTATTATATAAAAATCGGTGTTTTCAGTTCCCTGGTTCCAACAATAAATAATATGGAAATATTTGTAGTCAATGGACAATCTAATATGAGGTCAACGAATTATTGATCGCTATAATCTCTTTATACATAACTTCAATATTATACTTTACTATCTTATAGTTTCACTAGCCTTGAAACAAATAATAGCTTTAATATTATACTTTACTATCTTTCATGCACTGCTCTGAAGGCACCTAACCTGTCATCTTCAAAATGATTGTCTTTCTATTCCAATGATATGAAATGACAAGTAATTCTTTATTTTATTTTCTTTTATTTTCACAAGAAATTATTTAATTTATTTTTTGTAAAGCGCTAAAGAAAAGTTTTTGAAAGATTGTGAAGGCCTGAAATTTTACCATGTGAGCCCTTTCCCCGTACCAGTGTTAGATAAGTACTAATTGAGGGTTGAAAGTAGGCACACATTCATCAATACATAGAAACTTAATTATATGAATACAGTACATAGAATTATATGAATACATAGAATTTGGTCGGATTCGGTTCAGTACATAGAAACTTAATTATATGAATACATAGAATTTGGTTCAAAATTATATGAATTCATAGAACTAGGATCATGTAGATTTCATATTATCCCAACAAAAATTTGACCATATTCATTTAAACTTAAAAATCAAAATGATAAAAAATCTGCCATTCATAACTTGCTCCAAGATCCCACCCACACGAATTTCAATTTGTTGTCTTTCTTAACTTGAATACATTTGGTGCACCTCACAGACTACCCAGCGCACAGTAGAGTTGTAATATCGCGGCGATTATTCCCGCCTGTCACGCGGGTGACCCAGGTTGATCCCTGGCAACGACGATACCTCTTTCCTTCCGATATACCATTTTTTTGCAGACGACACACACTTAAACAACCTCGATTGATGATTGGTGAGTAAGTATGTCTATATTTTATTTTTATTTTCATTGCTATTGAGGTAACCCGTCCGATAGAAAATATATCATAGGGATGTAGCTCAGATGGTAGAGCGCTCGCTTAGCGTGCGAGAGGTACGGGGATCTATACCCCGCATCTCCATCTTGGTTCGGCATTCAAGACTCTTAGCTATTTTGATTAGCTTGATTTTCATGGTGAGATGTGGGGGTTGTGAAATTTTGTGCTATGTAGGTAAGGTACCAAGGAAGTGATAACGCTCAAATAAATTAAAGCAATGTTCATTGAAAATGAAAAAAATTGTGTTATAATTGAAAATGAAGAAAATTTTGTTATAAAAATTCTTATGTACATGTTTTAATAGGATTTTTAGAGGAACATGTGCTTTCAAAATATTTTTCATAATATGACCAATCCCAAAGTTGGTTTTATACATATGACTGTAAATTGAAAAAATAAATGTAATCACTAAATGTTGATGAACAATATCAATCTAGCATAAACTGTAAATTGAAAAAATAAATGTAATCACTAAATGTTGATGAACAATATCAATCTAGCATAAACTTTGAGTTTGTGGATGGAATCCTTAGAGAAGAGTTGGATAGTAGTTCCCATCCCTCGGGAGGTACCAAATAAATGACTACTAGAATTTGGATTTTGAACATAAAGATTCTTCTAACATGTGAAAAGTGGTCCTAAACCTTGGGGATGTGGTAATACATTCAAAAAATTATCCCATTCGATGTGCCCTCCCGTTGATTTAGGAATACTAACATATTCCTTGTCCAAGCTACACAACCGACTCCGAAGAGTCCTAACAAATGATGATTAAGATGAGAATCAAATTTTTTGAACCATGAAC